>JBAJNP010000180.1:2211-40726 GCA_036877545.1 Yasuhikotakia modesta | reverse complement strand
CGTCTTCTCTGCCAGCAGCCCACCATTGTAGGGAAAACAAATTAATTAGAGTCATAAGAGCTGAAATCTTGGTAGCCAGCTAATCAACAATGGTAATAATTAAGCACGGATGGGACGTGTGTTTGAAGAGGGTGATGGGGTTTGATCAATGAGAAAGGTACGAATAAAACAGACCGACCAATCAAGGCAGTGCTGCACTATCACAGAATTACCTAACCTCAATTCTCCTTCCCCACACATCCTGACCTTTAAAGCGGAGAAATTTTATTTCCGTTTTATATCAGAGGCCTTTTAATCAAATTAGGGCAAACGTCTGCCTCTGACCCTCTTTGCTGAGGTCGTTTTTGCCATTTTGTTCATTCTGTGACAAAACGATTAGCTCAGAAGATAAATTTGCCTCATGATGGTAAAGACTTCTTCAGGGGTCATCTTCAGGGTCCCTTAATAAAAAGAAGTCTGGAAAAAAGAATTGTTAGATTTATTTATTTTGTTATAAAAACATACAGCATTTAAATGAGGTAAATGTAAATGTGTGTGTAAAACTCACTGCCACAACACTACAGTGTTGAGGGTGATTGGCAGGCAGTTGGTATGCAGTTGTGAGATGTTTTATGTGGATTCTGGTGGTTGCTAGGGCATTAGAATGGTATTATTGTTGTACTGGTCCAAGTCAAAAGTGACCATAAATCAATAACATTCTGTTCACAAGGCATGCTTTGGGATTCAATTGGGAGAATTTAAAGTAGGATCACTTACAGTAATAGATATAGCAGTAATAGAGATTTTGGAATACTTACAGTTAGCAATTTACACTAAACTCTATCTTTAATTATATTCTTTGGAAATACTGGGGCCTGCCTGGGAATAACCACTGATTAGGATAAAACTAGCATTTGTGGAGCTTGATTTATGAGTAAAGTGCACAGAAATAAAATGCCTCAGATAAGTCAGACAACAGAAGATCAATGGATATTTATATGTTTTTGTATTCAGCTGGAATCCTACTAAACTCTTGTATAGAGAAATAATCTAATGGACAGAATCAAATGTAGCTGTGAGCTGTGGACCAGAACACCACATGCCACATTTGATTTCCTGGTGCTCTGAGACAAACACATCCTACTAATATCTACTATGGCCAGAGATTCCTGAAGCTCACTATGGAAGGCGAATGAGTTCAAAATGAGTGTGTGACGGTGCACAACCCATGACTTCATGCACAGTGATGAACAAGTATTGAGAATTAGAGGCGACACAGAGTCTTTACAGTCAAGCATCTCTTGAGGTCTCTGAGAAAAAAGCGGAAGTTAGTGAGTCACTGAGGTTAATGGTCTCGGTTCTTGCTGAGACCCTTCTAAACCACCATTAGGAGAAAAGATCTCAACAATTTGGCTTATACAGCACCTGTCTGCTCCTGCAGACTGACAAATAGAAATGCAGGTGTGTAGTTCAAATGGTCTGCCTTTTTGTTATTATTTCTCTAATACTGTGAGGTGAATCAAGGACAAAGGAGGCTGGTTCTGTCAGATTGGCATGCGAGCAGAAAGCCTGAGGCAGTGACATTGATGTTGGATGTTTGGTGGCTGTCGGATCATCCATCGCCTAATCGGTGCGTATCTGCCATCAGCAGGCTACACCCTGACACAAACCATATCTCTGATGCTTGACTTTGACAGACAGTAGCTAAGCACATAAATACTAGCACAGACGGGTATCTGCTAAACCATCATTGTCTTTTACATGGTTGTGTTAAACTTCTTTTAAACAATGGAAGCAAATACTATAATAGTAATATTAATACTGAGAAATATTCTATAAAAAATTCAATAAGTCCAGGGGCAGGCAAAGATATTAACTAATGGCCAAAACTATAGGTCCCGTTGGAAGACTGTGGGTGCTAATGTACTTTTACAACTGTAAACAATAACATTGTGACCTTTTATTTAACACCTAATACCTATTATTTTTTAGAAGTGGCATTTATTGGGTGCCTTGTAGGTAGGCATGTTCATTATCATCAGTGGTTTAGCAATAAAAACAGTCATTTCATTTTAGCAGAAGTTTAGCTACATTAGCTGCAAGAGGTTGTGGTTTTAACCCAAACAAACAGACTGACTTCAGTGTAAATACAGCACAGGAAGATGCTGTTTCATCTCTCAACATTGTCAATCTTCTTCCCGCCTTAACCTCGACCCCTCCTCTCCTCACCACCCCTTCATACACCTGTCATACACTCACACATTCTGACTCCCTGGATGCGGCAGCCCTGACCTAGTTTCTATAGCAACCGCACGGGTCCTCAAGGGCAAAGAAAGGCCTGTGACAACCACCTTGCAGGGTCCGCCTCTTCTTTCATCTGAGAAGAGGCTGGTGAGAAAGAAAGAGAGAGACAAAGAGGCAGAGATAGTGAGAGAGAGAGAGAGAGAGAGAGAGAGAGGGAAAGGGTAGATAAAAAGATAGAATAAAACAGACAGACAAAAGCAGATGAAGGTAAGGGAGCTGATCCATCATCTTGTCTTATTTCATTAATAAACGTCTTTTTCATGACCTTGTGTTCTTCATATACATGCTACTATAAATATCCTCTCTCTCCATTTTTCATTCGTATGTCTCTCTTTCATTTTTTTCTCATGGCAGCTCAATTAGTTCTCCAACAAGCCACTTTTACCCATATAATCTGTTCTGCCTAGACATTATATCCATCATTGCTGAAGTGAATTCTTCCTTATTTCTCAGCTTTGAGTACAAAAAACACCGTATTTTTAGACTTTGCTCTTCACTTACAACTTTTGCTTGAAATAATTGATCAGAGTATTATATTAATAATACACTACACAAAAATACACACTAATGCTACATGGGGTACATGGTACTTTATTATTAGTGATGACTGATATCCTAAGTGAACTGAACAATATAAACTGCTAGACGATTATCAAAAACCGGCTGTAGGAACTATGGGTGTTTACAATAACAACAGGTTGTGCGAGTGTGCGAGTGTGTGTAGCATATGTGTTCTGTTATCGTTGTGTGTGTTTGTACACAGGCCAGCTGGCTTGGGGCTGTCCTGACCACAGGCTGTCGGTGATTTGTGTCCATGTTGTGAGGAGGAAGATGCCTCAGATTAACACTTCAAAGGCACAAGAGCCCAGCGTTGAGATTAAAGCCCAGCACGTATCAAAGCCCCTCAGGTGGCCAACAACACACAGGTGTCCCCACACAGCAGTGTGTTTGTGTGTGTGTGTGTGTGTTGATATAAAGAGTACAGTATCGCTGATAATGTGGACAAGTGGCTTCCAAATTTAGAACTTGAATGAAAAATAGGAATTATTGATATAATAAATGGTGAATTTATCTGCTACTGCATTTTTTTTGTTTTGGTGAATCTCTTTTAAATATGCTAGGATCATATTCCACCCCAATAAAACTGTTTGCATTTTTTGTGTCACTTGTGACAATTGACACAAAGTATAACATTTGCTATTATTTCTGCTTATATACAGTAAATAAATACTTATGATTGCTGTAATATTGTTACCCAGGGGACCTGCTAAACACTAAAACTAACACAACATGAAGTGTTCAGCTGAACTGGAAAAGCTGGCGAGGGGGTCTCATAAAGAACTCATATCTTCCCACCCATTCCGGGTTCGTAACATTTAAAGACCAGCAAACACGCGATTGATGTGAAGTGCATCTTACATTGAAGAGGTTTATGTGGGATATGAGATGTGCCAAGAGGATGTCACGATACATCCACGCACACGTCTTCATGAGAATGTGACTCAACCGCCAGCATCCTTTAATAATGCTCTCCTGCTTTATAGAAATGTACAGAAACACACAATTACTTCAAAAGCAAAATACTCTTTGAATGTATATTTTTATACCTTATAGTCCTTCCTACCAATACACCTTTTCGACTTCCTGTACGAAGCAAGGCATTGTGGGTTACGACCCCACCTCAAAGCTGTGATGTCACAGGGACCGTCCACATGAGAGAATTTTTATCCGATATCCAGATCAATAATACTCTGCTATTGATCGCAAACCACAGGGACGGGAGAAGAGAAGGATGAAGGGAGAGATAAAAATAGAGCTAGACTAAAAGAACAGGAAAATGAGAAATAAAAGAGAAGAATAATAGGAGAACGCAAAAAAGGCCTAGGAGAAAAATGAAAAGAAGAAAAATTTCCGGTATTACTATTGTGCACTTGGGATTCTATTTGTAGACTGAATTAGAGAGAGACGCTGATGTTGGCAGGTCTACAGTTCTGGCAGTGAGGTAGTGTGTGTGTGTGTGCGTCATGTGGAGTAGAATCATGTAATGTTCACTCAAGTGTTTCTGGGTGATTCTGGTTGATTTAGGCTATTTTCCTCTACACAGCTTCAATCACTTCATCCCTCTGAAAACACACACACACACACACACACACACTGACAGAATTGTAGACCTGCCAACATCAGTACACAAACACAGTGAAATGACAAAGACAAATATAAAAAGAAATTGCATTCGAGAAAAAAGCACTTGGAGTGTTTATTGATCTATTACTATTGATAAATACATTTTTGAGGGAAATATTTACTGTTCTGGGATGTCCCTGTGTTTTCTTTAATTATTGGTCAATATACATTTAATCACCATATTAAAAGGTCATAATGATCAGTGATGGTCAGTGTGTGTGTGTAGACCTGTAAGAGACTAGGAAACTGTGTGGTGTGCGTGTGTGTGTATAGTAAGTCTCTGCAAATCTGAACAGTGTGACAAAAGCCCTGTACATGGAGACATACAAACAGTACACATGAAACTCATACCTCAAACAATGAGCTAATTCTACTCATTAGCTAACATTCAAAAAGTGAAGTGTGTGTCTCCAGGGTTGGGAAGCACTGCTGTACTGTACATCATCTTCTGTCCTAAACCCAAGGGTCAAATCATAGGATTGTCCTCACTCCCAAGTGCACACAAGATAAACACTAGAGACTGTAGAAGATGAAAGGAGTTTACACCTACACACATACATGTTTGTGTGTGTCTTCCACATGCGAAGAGACGTAAAATATTTACATTAAAATAAAATACGAAACCCCAATGCTAGTTTTTTACTCTTTGGTGTTTATTTGGCAGCTGTGAATGTTCAGTGTTGTACATTAACATTATGCCCATTAATACATTATCGGCAGTATTATGTCTGGTGATGACAGACTATGTGTGTCTTGTAAATGATGAAGCATATTCCAATACAATCATGGCCCCACAAAACACTTTGGCCTCAGTGACTGAATGTTGCCATAGCAACAGAATACTCCTATCCTGGCTTCATTAGGCACGACACTAAGCCTGTAGGCAAATGTATAACATGCAAGCTCTCTCTCTAACTGATTTTACATGAACAGTATTATGCTACAGACATAATGCATGCATAATGCATGCTATCTCTCTTTCTGCAGAGAATACACAGTAATTTTGCATATAGACCTACAGTTTTGAGAAATATAAGTATGTTTCAGTGTCCTTTGGGTGTCAATGTACTTATATGAAAATTATAAGAAAAAATTATGTAATAACTTTACTGCAACAACGTTTCAAATAACTTATAGCAATAGTCAACGTTATAAAAACGTCTTCCTTAGCTGTCAATGTTGCAGCCAGTGAGACAGTTTGAACATACTGCCATCAAGTGGGGAACACAAGTAATTTCAACCTTTTAAATCGTTTCATGTATTGATTTGCTGAAATTTATATATAAATATTTTTAGCAATTTAAACAACTTAAAACCAGTTTGGACTTAAAACAGTACATTGAAATGACTGTTCCTAAATGTAACACTAATACTAACACTAATGTAACACTAATACAGAAGTTATGAATTGTGTGACGTGTAATAGTGTGTGTGTGTGTGTGTGTTGCCATAATACAGTGTAATACAATTGCCATAATACAGTGTACATGGCATACATAACTTATATATACAGCCTATATAATTTTAACATTAAAGTTTACCCATATATATATATATGTGTGTGTGTGTTTGTATGTATATATAACGGTGACATGTGGCTGCACCCACAGTTGTACCTACATTTCCTGCATCAAAACAACAACCACAGCCCTGAAAAGTAATCGCTGTAGTGCATAAAACTGTTTGCTGACCTGGATCTACAGCCGAATCTTTTAACTGCCGTGTTAAGTTTGAATTTAAAAGCTAAAAACACAAAAAATGAATGATTACAGTAAGTATTCAGTATTCCTATGTTCAGTAAGTTTAATGTGTATTCAGGGCATGGGCTCAAGGCACAAGATGTCACCCAGCTGTCGGGTGTGTAACACTGCTTGCCTTTTAATGCAAAATAAAATGATCAGAGAGAATAGCAAGAGAGAGAGAGAGAGAAAGAGAGAGAGAGAGAGAGAGAGAGAGAAAGAGAGTGTGCATAAAACAAACCGAACTGAATACAGGCTTCTGCACAACGCCACTGTTTCCATGGTGACAACTCATGTGACGTCTGTGTCCAAGAGAAAAGAAAAGCGTGTTTGGAGTGAATGTGCCACGTGGAGGAGCAGAGAATGAAAGGAAGAGAGGAACGATGCCCAAGCAGGAGAACTGATACCCAGTAGGATAAGGCTGGCTTTGGCAAATGGGGGCAGCTGTCTTAAACCTTCCCCCCTCCCTGTTTAAAGTTCAGAGCCCAGCACACAGACACACAGACGGGCGGCCACCCGCAGGGCTTAAAGAACTGTGTGAGGGTGTCTTTGCAATGAGCCTCTTCAAATGCTATCACTGAAAAGCAGACCATGGATTATTAGTGAGGTATGTGTATGGACTGGTTTCAGACCTCCACAGAACAGGCCCCCTTCACCCCTAAATAACTTGCCTTGGGGAGATGCATGCTATAATTCTGTGTGAATCAATGTGTGTGTCAAATTCTGTTTTTTTCTCTCTCCTGCTGTCCATATGGAGCCTTGTTTGTGGGGGCCGCACCCCCACATTCCATTTCATTCACACACACACACCCCTAAGGGTCTTAGATCACTGTTAGGGCACCACAGGAGATTATAATAGCTTAAATAGCCTTTAATGAGGGTTAAGCACAGATGCTGTTATAAAACACTAGCATGTCAACTGAGTGTCAACAGTCATTCACATCAGGGACAGAGATATAGACCTGTTTATAGACCAAAACAAGTTTATAGACCTGTCAGTTGTGATTGTCAGTGTATACAGTATTAACAGGTCTGGTTTTCTCTGCTGTCTGCAAAAGTCATTTCAGTACAGTTCTCAAATCAGTTATCAAAGTCAATGACTAAAATCAGTTTAAAGACTTATTTCAGTTTTAAATTATAAATTAATCTTGTTCATAACCAAACTGTGTGTAAACATAAACATATTTTGCTTTCTACAACATGAACTTACAGCTGTTTTCTGCTGCTGCATAAATGTAGCTAATATTAATGATCAATTTATTTCTAATTAATTTCTAAATTATCTAGACTCTCCACGTTTATGTTATAGCTCTACTCCTGTGACTGCATGGCAACAAGTGTCTCATCTGTTTCTCTTTTAAGCAACAAGAAGCATCCGAGACCAAGTTGATGTATCTGGAAAACAAAACTGAGACCTCCGTTAAGTTTCCTGAGCCGGAGGGAACACAGTGTGTCTCTGTTAAGTAAGGAAAAAAGCAGGTTTCAACTTTGTGTTCATGGGTTTTTGCATTTTATGTTGTGCAAACCAGAAAGGAAAAGCACAAAGAAATGGCCTGGGGTGTTTTTTCCTTTTATCCTATTTGCTTCCTTTTAAACCATCATCTTTCCTCCAAGCGATCTGATGGAGAGATGCATCTTACACGCATCAAATGGGCACATTATTGCAAAGCAACATCAAACACAATATTCTCCTATCTTAGAATATAACAGACCTCCTACAGTCATCATAAACTGTCTGGTTTGCCAATGGACAAGTCTTTCCAAACTCGGCTTATTTCACATTTTTTCCCAGACAGAACTGAAAGTGAAAAAGAGGTTCTGAGTATTGCATTATAAAACAAACACACACACGTCACACAGCACCTGATTATGTTTTTTATCCCTCATAATGACATATTCATGTGAACAGCCCCTCAAGAACAGATAGAGACTGATATCACATCTGCATGTACACACTTATGTATAGCTTTCATTTCCAGACATTCATCATATGCCAAAGTGTATTTGGTCGGGGGTCTTTATATATTAAGGACATAAATGTCACCCACTCAAGATTTGTCACACTAAATGCAATAACATTAAGTCAATAACAGCTGAATTTTAAAGCAATGACAGCCGGTGATGCTGCAGACAAACTGTCAGTATAAAAATATACACTTCACTTACACAAGGTTTAGTCACAGCTGTACTATGACATTTAAAAGTTTCCAACTGGTTTATGAATGTGTCAGGTGAATTATTCACACTTTGCTTTGATGTACAGTGTTAGTACACAGTACTTTTCTCAAAGTAATCAGATTACAATTATAAAAATCTATAGGGGATTACTTATTTTGAGTAATATGCCCAGGACTGCTCAGCAGTAATTAGCCTTAACCATAATATGGCCGGACACATTATGTGATGATGATATAGATGTTTCAGATTGTATATGAGTAAATGAGGGTATATCCATTCATGTTAACTCATACAGATGTGAATGCATACACGTGTAGCTTATGCGTAACAACAAAAGATCTGCATTAACTCAAAAGGGTTCTGCAGATGTGTCCTATGTCCGCTGTAGCCCATTTACAGTCAGTTCCATGGCATCTACCGTACATACTTAGTCACGCACACACACAAACTCACACACACACAATCACGCACAATGCGCAAAAACCCATACAGGGTTTGTTTCCCAGAAGAACTGTTAATGTGTGGGCAGCACTTTCCATTGTTACACTGTATTTTACTCTCTAGAAAGCAAACGGGAGAAAACATATTGAAAACTCAATATGTACATACAGAAAAAAACGTCTCCTATTAATCACAATTGTTTTTCTTTCTGAAAGTTCATCCGCCCGTCCCATGTTTCTGTAACTGGAGCTGGAGCGATGATGAGGCATTTAATCTGACTCCCTGCACTACGGTTCAGTATGTGGGCGCTCGAACCCATGGCACCTATGGCTGATATGATGTTTTAAAAGTAAGCTATGAGTCACTTTACAAATGTCTCTCTCATTCGTTTTCTCTCTCCCTCTCCTGCTCCACGCGTGGGATTGAAAACGTGCCAATTCTTGTTGTGAACATCATGTTTCTCCCATGATAGATGTGTCCTAAATAAATCTGGAATGACTGTAGATTACAAATAACTGAATCACTGCTGGAGGAAGATCGGACTGTAATTATGAGGATGACATTGTCTTTTAACTGCATAGAACAGCAATCAGAACATAGACTTTTACATTTTCTTAAGTAAATGTAGTTTACAATAACAGTAAAGAGTTTATGTAATGATAATTTTGTTATCTTTTTTGTTATGTTTTTCCAGTCATTGCATGAAATGCAACAATTGTTTGTTTGTTTAAGTCCCAAATCATAAATATTAGATAATATATATAAATCATAAATATAATATACAAATCATAAATATAATATAAGTTTTCTTAGCAAGGATCAATAACTAAAGGCCCCTGGGCCACTCATACACCTCCCAAATATTAACAGTAATCAGCAATCACACATTTACTCTGCAGCATTTCGTTGTACTGTAACTATGCAGTTTTAGATAATTCCTCAAGGTACCACAGGGCTTGTCTCCAATGTTTCACTGTTCCAGCCTCCTGACATTTCTTCTGTATGACTCATCTCCCTTGGGAATCTCCATAAAATCTAGGATTCCTACTGGGGGCCAAAAGCAATCCTAGAAAGATGTGAGTAAATCTGGAGAGCCCACAGGTTAATAGAGATTAGTAGAGCAGATGTTTTGTCAAGATAACGAACTCCCAAGTGTCCAAAGACGTTCCAGTACACACACACACACACACACACTTATGTGTCATGCTAAGGAAATATATCACATTAATACAGTTAGGTTAGCTTTAATTCTCAGATTCTTTGGCTGCCACCTCCGTGGGGTCTGTGACTAAACAGATTTGCATCTGCGGTGCATCATTATAGCTGAGAACCCCCAGAGCTTCTGTTCCCATTTCCCACCTCAGTAATGCCACACAAGTGAGAGAGTACAGGATTACACAGAAACTGTCTTGCAGGAACAAGGTCAAGGGTCTGCAATTTACAGCTACCCACAAAGAGACACTTGGCAACATATGAGATCCAGTTTAACCGTATGTCACACCCACAGCGCCAATTCACACCTGACATCAGAAGTGCCAATACACTCACATATTATATACTTACATATACATGTGTCTTTTTAATTTATATAACTTCAGTTATATAAATTTAGTCACTTTGTAATTGCAAATAGCTGTCATGGAAAATGCCTTTTTTTAACCAATGAAAACTTACAATTTTCTTCAGATTTTATTGGTTGGACTAAAAGTTAAATAAGCATATGTTTGATTTGTTGTTCCTCCTGGCCCAACAAAATATATTAATACAGGACAACATCATATTCTGTATGACACGAGAGAGAGAGAGGGAGAGAGACAGAGAGAGAGCATTAAGAGTTACTATAAGATACATACACTAGCTGTAATATTTCACCCAACTCTCTCAGACAGATTTATCAGGCAGAGGTTTCTGCAGCAGATGATATTGGTGCAGTAACAGTATTCCTGACTGTATTCTCACAGGTCAGCTTCAAAATACAGTCAATACAGTGAGGAAACTCAATACAACCGCATACAGCACAATCTACTACAGCAGATGCACTGGGATTCATTAAATATACTGTTCACAAGTTAAACCAAACTGTGTACACAAACTCAAAGGCAGTGTTTGTGGGTAAAATAAAAGATGCAAAGACTCATTTGGCTAGTGGCTATGCTAGTGGTAAAATCTTCAAGTCCTAAAGATTTGCATGTATTTACCAGTGGAAGAATTATAACTGCATTTATACATGTTACAGAAACAATATTTTTATCAACCCAGCAGTCATAATCATATCCATAACCATAGTGTATTATTTTAATATCTAAAATGTGTTTATCTGCAGTTTATGTCAATTTTCAAAAGCACATTATTCTCATCTGCATGTACAGCAGATGTCCTCAACTAGCAGACATTACAAGTCACAAAACTCCGCTCAGTCATCAGTCAGTTTAGCAATCCTAAACTCTCATATCTGTGCCCCATGTGAAGCTGTAATGTGTGATGAGGACTGTCATTTCTGACAGCATGCAGGTGTTACAGTGAGGGCAGACCTCATTATTTTCACTAATGTGTGTCTGTTCTCAGCAGTTTTGCGTGGGAAGATGAAGATAATACACTAAGGTCTGATTTGAAATGGACAATCTGATTTGTCACAGCAAAATGAACTCGAATGGCAAACAACCATTTTCTCACCAGCAGAAGTGTTGAGTGGTGACACATACACACACACAAAATAGGTTTTAATTGTGTGTAATCGTATTTAAATGCAATTATATTTACAACAGAAAATGATTTTTTTCTTTTTTAAATTCAGTTTTAAGTAGAAGAATAGAAATCCACGAACGCATTATAATACTAGTTGTTGTATATTTTCTGAGGAAAATGATGTTTACTGGTTCTATGGTGTTGCTAGACAGTTAATAAGGCATTTAAAAAGGTTTTCGGTGCATTACTGTACAGCTGCTGTGCTACAGTGTTTTACATGGTTGCTAGGAGGTTGTTTACCTCAAAAAATACTAGCTGTACTGTATGATATTCCAGTCCCTAGATTTGACTTGTGTTCCATCTTCAACAAAATCCAAAACAGGATATTTCCCCCATCAGACTGCGATCATAAATCTGATTTCTTAGATACAGGACGAGAACTGACATACAATACTAGAGGGGGCTTGTTTAAAATCAGCAATTGTAACAGTAATTGCTTTAACAATCACTACTAAAAAATTAAAACTATGTGGTGAGCCAAAATGTTTGCGAGTCTATCTGTGTCCTTTATGTTTCATTTATTCATGTTTGTTCTTCGTACTGTTTGTTCTTACGCTGCCCTCATGGAGAACATCAAGGCGCTGTCCTTTCAGAACCATTGATTCCCCCCCCACCTCTGCTCGCTCTCTCCCTCCACTTATTTAGTTATGGTCCCCCTCTATACTTCTGAGAACTGGTACAGCCCTGCTCTCGCTCTTTCTCAATGCATTTTGCCCTTATAAGGAGAGAGTGAGAGCAGCAAGAGCAATGAGCAAGAGTACAGCTGGACCGCACTATTTGCTCACGTTTTACGGGGGTGTTCGTGGGAGCCGTGTTAGAGTAAGGAGAGGTAGGGGGGGGTAATGGAGATTGTGTGAATAACACCACCTCCTTGAGTCCCATTGAATAAAAGGACAAAAATAGGTTTAGGAAAGATGAACAGAGAGAAACATGTTATTATTATGCCTATGTAGTTCTCTGTGGGCTGATAGCATGTTGCAACGTGTTTCTAAGGGTTATTTTAAGACAACCGTGGCGTCAGTCCTGTACTGAGTATCACTAATTGAGTGGGACCTTTATAAAGACTTCCCTTTGTGTTGTTCACCACCCCCACAAATACACGCATCAAATGCCATAGCAGCGGTCACAGATGCAATGCATCAGATGGGGACAGGTGAAGAGGTATCACAAAGTCATTGATGTTGAACAGAAAGTCCTGCATTCATCAAACACACAGTTGGTTGTTTTATTTGTAACACCTGAGGTACAGAGATCTCTGCTAGAATGTGTACAATAATTTAGCCATTAACATTTAGCCATATAATTGACATAGCATGAGTTGTGGATGCCTCTGCTGCAAACCATATGGAAACATTTCTCAGATATTGGTATTACAGAAAATAAAGGTTGGATATTGCCATTTTCTGAAGGCCTTAAATTTCTCAAGCTAGCCAAAAAGCTATGAAGCTTTAGTCAAGAATAAATGTCATATTTTTCCCTGATATAAAGACCATCATTGTTGGTCAACAGTTTATAATGTGTTTTGAGTGCTGCCCCTTGCCATGAGATGCTGGTATCTCTACTAGGTTTCTTAATTTTGCCACAAGCACAGACTAGTTGACTAGCCTCACCAGCTGCTTTGCTATGCTAGTCCACAAGCTTGATGAACTACTGACTGACACTAACCAGCAAAAAACAGTCTGCTTAGCAAGGCCACCCTGACCAGTATAAACCATCTAAGACCATTTTAGGCTGGTTTCAGTTGTTTTAGGCAAGAATTTGGCTTAAGCATTGCAGGTGTTTCATTCAAAGGTCAGACCCCACTAAATGTTAATTAGAATGACTCACTATATCCATTCACAGACCTGACTGCATCACAGTCTGACGTATATAAACACTGCAGGTCGCACCTCTGTTCTCATTACCATAAACAATCTCAAATTACAAGTACATATTCATTCTTAAACTGTCAAGCATAAAACAATATTTCACACCCAAGCCACATGACAATCTAACCCAGTTCTGTCTTCACACAGCCGCACAGACGAACGCTCACAGGACAAATACATCTAAAGATTATCAATCTTGCATGTCAGTCACAGCTTTCACAACAGAGTGAGAATTGCCTTGTTTGCTTGCATTCAAGTCTAGAAGGGTTTGGAAAAGCAACACTAACAAGCTTACTGTCAAACATCTGTGTTCATTGGTTAGGTTCACCCTCCAGTGGGTAATTTAGGTCACTGGGCTAATATCCGCATAATAAGGAGAAGAGGAAGTGGAAGAGCAGGGCAGTGAATGAGAGACTGTTGATGGGTAAAGCCAGCTGTTGCTTTAAATACAGCATGAACGCATGATGCAACAGCAAATAGGTAGATTGCAATGAGCTGTCGACCTCAGAGGAACTGCGATGTAACATTATAAGAAAGCCAATCCTTTTTTAATATAAGAGTTGTTTTCCTCTTATAAACAACATGCTGTTGATATTTTAATGGTAATGGAATTTCAAGTCGTTCCTGCCACAAGTGAAATTAAGTTTTCTGGGACTAAAAGACTTGAGTCAGCAGGTGTCGTTTTAAATTGACACACGAAAGTGAGGCTGTTAAGGGGAGTACAGCCTGACCGTGGTAACGTTGTGTACCTGGGCATCAATCTTTCAGGCAATGAATAATTACAATAAAAAAGTGCATCTACAAATTTACAGTGGTCAAAAAACCTTTGAAAAACCTGGGTTGCAAACACTATGTTTATTCATTTGGCAGACCGTTTTAACCAAAGCAACTTACAGTGATTTTAAGCGTATTCCCTGGGCTTGAACCCACAACCTTTTGCTAAGACAATGCGCTACCAGTTGAGCAACAGAAACAACTTTAGATTTAAACATTTGATTAATTTGACTTTTATGAAATTAAACAAACATACATAGACCACATATATTAATAATGACCAAATAAGTTGGTCTTAAAAGAGTCTCCAGGAGACAGAAGTGAGACTGCCCTATCTCTTCTAACTGTATATAAGATGAAAACTTGAGAAGCAAGAAATCTCAGCAAAGCTAAGAGAAGCTGAAATTAAAATGTTCTCTTTTCATGTGCAAGCATTTGTTTGCTTAAGAATATTGCAGGAATACATTTATTCAGTCTGGCACAACATGCTTTCAATAAAAGCCAATTTCTCATTTCCTCTCAGCCACAGGTGCTGTTATCTCACCTCCAAAACTAAGACTGCGACACAAGAAAACACAAAAGAGGAGAGATAAAGATATGAGGATATGGTCACAAAGATATGAGGATATGGTCACACTGTTCAGGAAATTGTAAGGTGCAATCTTCCCCTTTTTTAATGTCAACCGCTTCACTGCACCTCTGTCATCCAACAAAAAGTAGATGTTTTTATATCATCAACAAAAGGGATTTATCAGCACTGTGGTTGTCAGTCATGCCACTTCATACATTTATTGGTGGTTGCTAAGACAAGCATTGCTATTTAAACAACCCCCTAACCCCCAGTATTCATCTTCTGAGACCTGCTTGTCTGAGGTGTGTTTTGACTTTTCTAGAAGGGTCAGTGTTCCTGTGTAGCTCAACTGGTAGAGCATTGCGTTAGAAGTGCAAAGGTTGTGGGTTCAATTGCAGGAAGCACAAGTCTTGATGAAAATGTATGCCTTGAATTCACTGTAAGGAGCTTTGGATAAAAGCGTCTGCCATATAAATAAATGTAGATGATTTTTTTTTCCTTTTTAAAGACTCAAATCTTAGAAGACTCAGGCCTTATCACTATACAATACAGGCTTGGCAGTGGGCTCTGTTGACTTGACACCTTACGTAAAACCACATATCAACACTAGTGACCGGCCAGACCACCCGGTCTAGAAAGTGCATAGTAACAACCGCAACCACCCGTAAAACCGTAGCATCATTTTGTTAGCATTTCATTAGTTTAAATCCTGTTCCTGAAATTTATTTTTTCTGCCTTCTTGTCACTTTAACAAATGACACAATTAGCTGTATTAGCAGAACAGTCATCACAAAAACTCTACAGCTCTAACATTGCAGCAGACAGACTCAAACACGAGTTCCCACAAAGAGGAATAAAAAACAAAATAAAATATTAATCCTAACAGACTGTAACTAGAGTAATTCACAATAAGAATGTGTGTTGGTCTGAAAGTGAAACCTCACACTGCACATTGTTTTTATGAGCAACTGACAGGAAAGCTTCTATCTATAATTAGATATACATTTGTCTGACTTTTCTAATGCACAACCACAACACTGGTGAGGGCTCACACAGGGGAAAGCGGGTCTGAAAGCATTTTTAAACTGGCAATTACACACACTTCCTTTTTTGGCCTCTCTGCTCCTATTCTTGCGCTTCTTACTTTCAACAAAACATTTTATTTACTCTTCCACAAAGAATGATTCACCTACTGACGAAAAACTACAGGCTCCCTACAGATTCATTCTGATTCAAAATCAATGTAACTCTTTTAAAGGGAAACTTTATAATCTGGAACAGTTACAGGCTCTGTGATACTCTTTGTGTTAGTGTGCTGTTAAAAGCTGATCAAATGACCTTGTAGTAAATATACACATTTAAAATTTACAGCTGTACTTTTTCAGTGCAATGCAATGATGCATTTGATTGCATTTGATGCAATGATGCATCTTACACACAGATGCATTCAATGATGCATCTTACACAGATGTATTCAATGCAGTGATGCGTCTTACACACAGATGCACACAGAATTTATCCAATAAAATTCTGTCGAGAAGCAGAGTGTTTCTTCCACTAATACCACCTACTTTAAGCTGTGACAAACTGGAGGCATTTGGGTATTTAAAAATGGCCTTTGATATGTCTTGCTTCCTGTTGCCATTTTATTTTCTGCACCAGCACAGGAAATAAAACTGCCGTGCCAAGGGAAGAATATCATTGATAAATAAACATTGAGCTATGTTGCCATCTGCTTATTTACATATAAACTAATTAGCATACAGAATTCTGTGTAAAAATATGATTTCTTATAATTAATGGTTTGCAAACTCAATGGTCCATAAATGTAACTAATACTATAGTGTCTTGCTATTGCAACTGCATGGTCCTGGTTGAATTTGCTTGGATAAAATATGTATTTTACATCCATGAAGGCAATGAATCTTCATAACATGGCTGTAATATTTCAGTGAGAGCTTAACATCAATGGTGGGATTGCAGAAGGCCAGGCAGGTTGAATCGTGGGACAAAAGCAAACAATAACCATTCTGTTCATGTGCCACAGGCTACTAATACATGGCTCATTTCATCAGCCCCATCGCCACGGCAACTTGTCACTGGCCCAGGTCTTTCTTGGAGGGGTTCTGTGTGTGTGACACAGCACCAACAAACACATATACACCTGCTGTTGTACCCTTAATGAAAAGGGTTACAAACCCCAACCTACACCCACACAAACAAACACGACACTCGCAATAACTGTTCACTCACATACTCACACACAAACCCCCTCCCACCTCCCCAACAGCATCAGAGATGTCAGTTACTAGTTGGGGGGAGGGGGTTTGAGGGGATAGGCTAGTGGAGGTCTTTGTGAGACGAAGAGCGAGAGGGACAGAGAAAAACAGAAAGAGAGAGAGAGCGTGGAACAGAGCGTTCTATTTCTCATAGTGAGCAGCTGCTAGGCAAAGACTGTCTTGAAAGCAGGGAGACAGTGAGAGAGACCATTTGGTTTCTGAACGCAAGAGAGAGTGAGTTGAGTGAGAGAGAAAGAGAGGGAGGGGGAGAGAGAGAGAGCGAGCAAGAGACACACACACACAGCATGAGGTTGTGGTTTAAATAGATACTAGCCGTGCGTTAAGGGAAACCCACAGACTCAGCTCTCTGGGATAAAAGACGCGTTTCTGACCCCTTTTCTTTCATTCTTTATATCCTCCAGAGAGCAACTGCTCTTTTCCTTTTCATTCTTTTATTTTATTCCCTCCATCCTTTCTTATCCTCCTCCCTTTGCCTGGAAGAGCCGGAACGCTGTTGTCTGACTGAAACACATCATACCGGTAAGCGGGCATGGTAACTCGATCTCTGTACCTGTCTGTGTTGTGTATCAGACTTTATTTTATTGGTTTAATGTCTTATGTTCCCTTCACTTATTAGATAGAGAGAGATAAGGTAAGATGTGCAAGCGCAGGCGGCTGCATCGCCTAGGTGATGCTGCACCGGCATCCGTTGCAGCCGGCTATCTGCTTGGATGCAGGGCATGGAGAGAGAGGGACTGGAGGAAAAAGAGAGGGGTGATTAGTTTTCCCAGCCCTGGGATCAGTCAGTTGGGGCTTGTTCATTTTCACTGCAGCACATGGCACCAAACACACACACACACACACAAACAAAATCTGCATTACCCAGTGGCATCACACACAAGCCAATTTTGCACTACCCAGTTTTGCATAAGTAAGGCTAATAAACACAGCTATTAGCCAAATCAATATACAGTCTCTTACATTAACTGAAGCTCATATAGTCTAATGTTTATCAAGTCTTTTATACACACACACACAACATTATTTGCTGTATTTCACATTTGCGAAGCCAGAGCTTGATGCTATCTGTAAAGAAATTATATTATATTCCCTAGTGACATTTACAATGGCATTTGGTGGAAGCGTTAAACCACACAGGGCTAGTTAGGCTGTGTGAGATTATATACGAGTACAAGGTGCTGTTTCAACACCCAGGCATTCAAATCGCTAAAATATGTGCTGAGAAAAATGAGGAAAAAATGAATGAAAGGTGGAATAGAGGGACGAACCACTCCTTTTTTCAATCATCGCTTGCTCTTGCGCACGTAAGGGGACATGGATGAGGTTATTCACACCTGAGGGGGGAAAATGTGAATGAAGCCCAAAATATGATGAAGATAGTCATACATGTTTACTGTACAGTGATACTGTGTGTGTGTGTGGCTAATACAGGGAGAGAAAGGTGGACACAGACAGGCTTTGATGTAAGAGCACTTACATGTTAAAAAGAGGCAGTTTGGGCGGCAACATAAATCATCTGGGATTTTTGAATAAATGGCTGTTTAGAGGGAGGTAAAAGCAGAGCTTTTGAGGATAATAACGGCACAAAATCATTGTTGTCAGTGCAGATCATTTACAGTACAAGCTTGTATTTCACATCAAATTTAAAATTCAATTCAAAATAATCAATAAAATACAAGTATAACAATAAAATTTGACGTCAATGTGCATAATGTTAAGATTTAGATTTTATAATCATTATGGATCAATCCACCATTTAAACAACAAAAGTTCCCAATTATGTAATAATCAAATCGTTCATAGATGTACAGTGACATTTGTCTGTGTCACTATCACATGCAAATCAAAATATATCATTATCTCAAATATGTGTGCTGTTCTCTCATTTAAAATCAGTCTGAGCCTAAAAATGTATTTACTTGTCTGTTGCTAGGACACTCCCTTTGAACATTTTATAGGAGGCCTCTGATTGGCTGCAGCCAATGATGCAAGTTTCTCACCCCAAATCTTTCCCTTTCGCCCATGGAAACATGCCTGTCTGTGTCTCATCCTGTGCTTCTCTCCACCTCTCCATCAGTGTTGTCTCTCCATCCTTTTAATAAGCGAGGGTCTTTGTCTGAAACCTGTGAGATTCAGTCCTTTGTTGTGTTCCTACGATTTCATATATAATTAACCAGCATTAACTAAATCATTGTGATTGCTGCAGTTGTTTGTTCTCTGTATTTGTGTTTATCAAGTCTGTTTATTTGTGGTCTTTGCTGGGGGAAAAAAATTCTGACCCTCACTTATATACTGTATGTGATGTAAGTGGGTCAGGGTGGGCAGTGTGTCTCAGGCCTGGAGCCGGACATTTACAGAGCGTGGGAAACAGTAGAGCAGGTGAAGGGTGGGTTTAAAGAGCCACTTAAACATTTGCTAACCTTGAGATGAGCTTTCAGTGACATCACTGCAGATCCAACATACCTTTAGAGATCTGTCTGATACCATTTCTGATACAGAGTCTATTTGAGCCAATCAAGTGAGGCATAAATGTCATGTGACTAATCTCGCTAGAGGGAGAAAAAAAAGTCCTGATGTTGCTTGTTGGCAAAGTTGATTGGCACCACAAGAAAGACAACATTTACCAGCCCATCACTAGCTGTGGCATCTAGGGATGATGAGAAAATATCATAAAAATTATTTCAAAAGAATAGACAACTACTGCTGCTCGAAATATTACGGTCACAAGCTAACTGGCTCAGGCTAACTAGCCACACCTTGTGCTGTAGAGCTTATACAGTAAACATTTGCAAACATTGTTTAAAGGTTGTGAAGAACACAAAAAACCTTTTGCTTTACCAGATATCATAACTGAAATGAACAACCTCTTCTGTGATTTTCACATTGGTGTCATTAATCTTCATGTGGATAGTGACATGCTTTATGAAAGGCCTAATGGATTAACTTTCAAACCTGAGAAAACCTCAAGGCTTTATGTTAAACAACTAGATCATTTCAATAAATCAAATATAATATATTTGATTACCCTAATCATCTTCCCCAATCCATCATTATTTGTTTGGTTTGATTTGAGTTCATTTATAAAAATGCACTCTGACTGCCTTCACCTCAAAACTCACTATGAACATAATCAAATTGTTCATAGATGTACAGTGACACATCAAGATGTGACACATCATGTTCGTATGTTTATCACTGTCCAAAAAAGGATGTATTATAAATTCATTCCGCTTCCTGTGTGATCCTAAAGTCACAGATTTAAAGTGCAGATGCAAAATACTTTACAAGAACCCTATCACAAAAATAGATCTTGTGGCACATTAATAGTTTAAACGAGAAACATGAAAAATGTGTCTTGTTAAAAAAGGTCAGGCTCTTTATCTGAAGTAATTCTGATCATTCATTTAAAGGATTTGAACTACACTTAGTTTCTATTCTTGTTATTTCAGTGCAAAGCCGGCAAAGGATGTTTGAAATTGATCAACTGGAGTGAAACGTAATAGTGATTGATTTTGCAATTTTCAAGATCAGAATCTCAATTCAATTACATTTTGGCACCAATCCTTGAAATAAATTCAACTCCACATAGCTGTTGGACAACATGAACAAAATGCCCATCGTTCAGAACGTCAGAACGCTTTATTCAGAAGTTACAGGAAGTGTTAAAAGAGTTTGTACGCTATTCACGGTGACCTGAAACCCAGTCTGATTTCAATGTGAGATGGGCTGACACTCTGGTATACAGTATATAAAAAAATTACGTTGCAGACACACTGCACTATTTCAAAGAGTGTGAGATGTCCAAACAGCTTTGAAAGCAGATTTGTGAGCTTTTACATGAGCTTTATGATCAGCACATAACTGCCTCCGGGAAATTGAGAGGTTGTGTCCATGCAGCCTCTATGCAAACTCAGCATTCAAATGTGCTTAAGATCAAGACTGATAAAAGTATTTATAAACACCTTAAATATATTTTGTTGTATATACTGTGTGCCCACCGCTAAATACTGTATCTGTAATCATGATCTTCATCCTGTTATCCAATAGAAATATCCAAACATCCCTAAAACAAGAATGTATTGAGTGTATTACCTGATGTTTTAGGGAACAACTTAAAATAACTTTTTATTTCTTAATAATAATATTTTTTACACATAGGTAAATTATTATTTCTTACAACTAAAAAAAGACAGTTGAGAAAACAGCAAATGCAGTTTTGCAATTTGTTAAGATTCATGTATCTATGATCCACTTATGTTATGGACTGATTTTTAATACTGCAAAGTGAAACAATGACAAATGGATTCCAGTATTATGTGTAACCTTATTTCCTTGTTTTCCAGCTTCCATTGCAGCTTCTATTGAATCATTATTTCTGATTAGAATCTGCAGTAGGATTAAAGTAAAACAGAGACGTTTGTTAGGCTCTGAAGGACACAGAGAAAGTGAGTGTGCTGTTGATTCCTGAAGGAGAGTTTCTCATCTCCTGCTATCTGTCTATCAATCTACTCCACAAAATTAGAACAGGGAGAAAAGGCTGCTGTCAGACGTACCACCAAATGCTTTGATAAGCAACCAAAAGCTCACAAAAGACACAAAAACAGATATTGTGTCATCTCAAATATCCTATTAGTTATGAATATTAAACACTTTTGGATTCTTAGCCATTTTGCAAAGTCTTTGCCTAGATAGTCCCTAGCACATTCTGGTGTCTTCACTAGCACAACAACTTAACTAATTTAACTAGCAAGACTACCTTGGCTAACCAGCTGTACCAGTTGGTGAACCACCTAGCTGTTCCAATCCACTAAGTGGACCAGCAGCAAATGGGCCCCTTTAACAATAACAAGTTTAACCAGCCAAGAAATTCACATTAGTCTAAGCTGTTCTTTTCCGAAGGGAACCAAACCACTAAAGTTACTGAAGACATAGATAATGAGATGGCAGGTTGCTATATATAGCATCTGGTTTAGATCCTTGACCTTGAGCAGGTGTGTTCCACACAGGGAGCAAAAGAGCTAGACACAGTAAAATGCGTGATATGGAGATACTGGCAGGTAGGACTCAGCGCAATGCTGGTTCTTTGAGGAACTGCCAAAACGGCTCCACCACACCAATAGCAGTGACAACGTTTGAAGGTCTTTTGTTTACCTGTCTGTACATGCTAGAGTGTGTCTCATGGATTATTCTCTTCTCCTAATTATGCTTTTCTGCAACAAAACAGCTGCTAAGAACCATAATAGCTAATCTCAAGGGAAGTTCTGATGGTTTTAAAAACAAAAGATAAAAATGCGCCTGCGGGTTGAGTTTGATAATTATGGATCAGTATAATGCAGATGTACTTTTATTAAGGGGACAATTGAGCAAAACAGTGAAATCACAAAAGCTTTGTCTAATCCAGGCTATTTCTTTTATGTTGGCCATTGTTAAAAATTCACTGGAAATGTTTTAAATCCAAAGGTTCATTTTGCTGTATAATTAAATTCAAGCTTTCAAAAGAGATGAGAAGAATGATATGAGAGTCTTAACGATAAAGACTTTTGTCTCCTGTTAGCCCTTGAGCAAAGGCACACGATGCTAATTTGCAATTGGTCTGCATGCGATTCTCTGCTCTCAGCTATTTTCTTTCCTGCTCGTGGATGGAAGGATTGTGGGGGAGGGGTTGTCTTCCTTCTACCTCTCCCTACTTCTCTTTCTCTTCCCCGTTTTTGCATTAGCATGTTTTGTGGTTCCTTAACGCGGGTTCAGGTGACAAGGGGCAGAGCATTACTGCGCCTGTCAGCCATAGCGTCAGATTTCCAGTCAGACGCTTCAGTTGGCACTGCCATCTCTCATCAAGCCAGAGGGTGAGCTATCTGTCAATACCGGTTTCTCTCTGAAGACCTGCCACGCTAGGCTAACGCTACCTCCACACTGTAGCAGCTGTAATATTGCCCATTAGGCAGGTGGACATCTCTCAGACAGGAAGTGAGTGTGACAGATAGAGCGCAAAAGAGGAACACATATCATTTCCACTGCTGGAGAGACTTTTCTCTATACAACCATCTGACCACAAACACAAGCTTAACTTTTTGTTCTACAGTTAAATCATAAGTCACTCATTTTCTTTTCATTTCAAAACCATCAGGGCCAATTTAACTGTGCCAATATCATCTATTGTATTCACTTACCACAAAAAAGCCATTATTATTAGCCATTATTAACATTAAATAGGCCTAAACTGCAAATGAATAAACTCCATTTTGTTTCTTATGTACTAATAAAATGTTCAATGATGTACAATATCATTAATGTTATATCAAAAATCCTTGCAATTTGCAGTAATACTGTCCATTTAGCTTAACTTAACCCCAGAATTTTCCTTTAACCACAAATGTAGAACATAATTAATCATTTAACAGCTTTTATAGTTTAAGTTAAATTAAACCAATTAACCTAAATCAAATGCAACGCTGTTCTCTCAGTTTAAGTGCACTGAGGTTACTGAGTGCTGTGTGTAAATGCTTGTGTCTCACTATATCTGTTAATGTTGAGCAGGAGAAACACTGTAGTTCCTAGTTGAAGGCTCAAACTCAAGTCTGAGGTGTATTTAAAAAACACACAATGAAAACACTTTTTTACCTCAGCTGAAGGGCCACATCAGTGCAAATGAACAAAATGGATGGGCTAAAACTGTTCCGCTCTCAACAGAAAAGTGCAAAGTCTCTCAAAAATGGATGGGGCTGGTATAATAAAAGTAGATCATTGAGCACTGCGTCAGCATCTTTTTGCTGTAGCATGTTTGAGATCCCAAAGGTCAAAGTTCACAATCAAATGCTTGACCTTGCTTTGTTCCCCATGATGTGAATATCACTCAGACCTACAGCACACAAATCATTATAGATTTCATACTGTGACATTTAAACACTCTTTCTCCTCTGGAGGGTGGACAGGTGACAAATCTCCCTAAGACATTTCTGGTCCCAGGTGACCCTGAATGACCCTGTTATCAGCCCATTCTCATTCTCACTCTGAGCAAGTCCCATAACGCTGCAGTGATGTTAGCTGCTGGACTACATAGAAGTGTATGAAAAATTACTTGCACACTTTAGAATGTTAGATCACACATCACAGTATAATTTAGCACTGGCCACACAATAGATGCAGTTGATAAAGCAGTCATACAGTAACAGCAGTAAGCAGCTCTTTGTGCATTGCAAGTGCCCTTAAATTTATGAGGGAGATTGTCGCATAATGTACTAAGCTAACCTGCCTGCTTATTTAAAGTGTTGGCTGGGAGTGATGATAGATTGATGGACACGCCACTCAAGAAATGAAAGCAAGTGTGACTAGTCAACAAACGATACCCAAGAATCCCTCCACAGAGGCCAAACATTTCATTGGCTGACAGGCTTGTGCCAGTGACTGTAAATGTATTCTGCACTTTCCACATCTTAAACTGACAGTTTAAAGTGCACAGGTTTAATATACAGATAATGTAAGCAGGGCTGAAACAATAAGCATTGAAATTATGGTCTTGACTACTTAAGTTAACAATAGCTTGTCAAGTTACATAACTAAACTATCAGTGTCAGAAAACCAGGCTTTTTCTTCCACAGCATAGACAACAACGACTAGAAAACAAGTCAAATATGTCCTATTCTCTTATATTTATGATTTCTCACCTTGTCTCCCTTTTATTCTCTTGTATCTCTATTACTTTCATTCTGAGACTTTTTTGCTTATCTAACTCTGTATTTCCTGTGTTTTCTCTAAGGCAGTGAAGACTGATGCTGTGATATTACAGGAGAAACGAACAGGCTCTCGTTTGATGCAGTGAATTGCTTCATACGGAAAACGTGAGCAAAGGTACAGACCACACAACAACGCAGCCCCTTTACTAACAGCTGTAGGGCACCGTGTGAAAGATATTAAAGTGTAGGACCAAAAACATTCGCACCAGAGAATGGTCTGAAGACATTCTGTCTGTCCACTTGTGTGTGGCATGCACACACATATTTTCTCCTCACTTTAACACAAACAGCAGAGTCACAGCTCTGTACTCAAAAATAGCTTGTGCTGTACCAACAGATGTCGCAGAGAAACATTTATAGATATTATTTCCTGCTTTGCAGCACTGCCTGTTTAGAAACATCTCCCACTCACCACTTTTTTTTTTTGCAGTCTGGAAACAACAATCAGATATTTTAGACATAATCTTTAATGCTAAGTTATGCAACTTCCTGGATGCGACGTTCCAATGAATATGCCTCTCCTCACCCGGATCTGGTCTGTTCCCGGACAGTCCCGGATTGCTACATATGCACACTGGAATTTTTGCTCTAGATTCAGCTAAGGTGGTGGTTCATTTTTAGTTGCCCCAACAAGCCACCACAAGGGTCACTTCCTTATAACTAAACAGAGTGTTTCCATCTTCACGTACACTGAGGCTCTGTGTTCTCAATGCAAAATTAACTAAATATCTCATTAGTCAACAAACTTTAATTTCAGAAAGCTATTTTCAAACCCAAAAAAAGGAACAAATGATTAGATGTTTTCTCTTGGCGTAGAGCAAAGAATTGATGGCCACATTATTCTAAACTGAGTGGATGACTCATTCACAGGAAACTGCATCTTTAATGTTGAAGCTGCCTGTAAACCCCTGTGATGCAGCCACTCTTTTTTCTAAACACACAAACATACATAAACACACACACATACTAGCGCCTCTCAGAAATGGTTTCAGCAGCCGCTCCTTTAAATAGCAATCAGAAAAACAGAAGTGTGAAAGAGCAGAGCGATGTGTAACGCAGAGCTGCTGAGGGGATCGCTGGTGAGGCTGACAGAGTATCTGTGGGGCTTCACCGGACAAACCGAACCGCATTGAAACGGACCGAGTCCAGCTGGGACCTAAACGAGAAACACTGGAGAGACATATGCTGAGATAAGAGTAAAAAATAAGAGCGCTAGCACTGTGAGAATCTACGGTAAGGGAAGTTGGACGGAGGAAGGTGAGAATTTGTTGGCTGGTAAGTACAGTAAAGAGAGACAATTGAGGTTTGTGCTTTTTGTTGTGTTGACAGCTTCAGAACATTAATTACTGGTTGTGAGTATAGACAGATACAGACAGGTATATAGATGGCTATACTATGTGTGACTCTAACCTATTGTTTGCAGTAGCTGCAGGTGGTGACCTCTAATAAACTGTTATATAGCACCCAGTCCAAAAGCCTCAGAAATAGAGAGAGTGAGTGAGGGAGAGAAAATGTGGTCCAGCCATGGAAACAGGGTTTGCTGGTGGTTGCCAGGAGACAGGCAGACGGGTTATACTGCCTCTCATGTGATAAGCAGGCAGAGAGAAGCCATCTTTGCACTGTGTGTTACAAACATAGGCTATTAACAAACATGACAGGTCATCTTATTATATCCTGCATTTCCTGAAATTCCTGTAATTTTTTACAATAAACAAATGACAATATAGTGTATACACGCTTGTTTCCTAAGATACAGCCTTGTATTATTATGAAAGCAAGCCAGGAGCATTCATAATCCTCTTCTGCTTTTATGTCTTGAGTGTTTCTCTATTGACATTGTGTTTACTGACACCAATTGACATTTCATTACCTTGAAAATCTGTGTCATTAGGTTTCTATTGTTGCAGTACTGCTACTGGTGTAATGCTGCGGTATAAACAGACACAATGAATTAAATCTTTTCCATGTAAATCTGAGTTTTTGTGCTAACCAGCCGCAGCCGTAACAAGCGTGGGAGCTTAGCTTGTATATCACAGTCACAGTATCACTATTGACACACAGTACTTAACACGCCATGCCTGGTTAGGACACAGTTAAACAGATATTGGTAAGTGTTGTTCAGTGTTATGTAATATCTATAATAGTAGTTAATGAAAGCCGTTCTGCCTCCCTCCCCGTGGAAATACATACGCCTACAAGTGTTGCATTGCAACAGTGAACTCAGAGGAAACAATAAGGTGACAGATAAAAAGCAAAGGCAAAGAAAGACCGCAACATCTCATTAACATTTTTAAATGCAAAAAAACACAAATTCAAACCCGCATGACCAATAATAACAGTTCACCCTCTAGACCAACAGACTGCCAAGATAAACAGCAAAAAAAAATTCTATCAGTTTATTTAATTCACAAGTGACACTAGCATAAGACCTGGTGCCAAGGGACGCCATTACTGTACAAATACTGTACAGTACACATCAACAATCTAAGAGTATTTCTTATCATGGATGACTAGGACGTATTGCCTTGTACTGTATGCATTTGTCTTTCCTGTTCAGGTTTGCTGGCCATGGGGAACCTCATTAAGGTCCTTGGCAAGGATTTAGAAAACTGTCCTCATTTTTTCCTGGATTTTGAAAGTAAGTGTTTCACTGGTGTAAGGTGTGCATTTGTGTGTGTGTGTGTGTGTGTTATTGGAGATGGTAGTTGTGTCAGGGTTGGAGTATGGACAACAGGTGCCAGTCCGTCCTCTGTGTGGCATTAAAACAAAGTAAAGACATCCATTGTTATTTAATTTATTTTTTTGTGAAATTATTCTTTAAGTTTTAATCCATGACACCATCAGCCCCGGCCCGAGCGACATCCGAGTCCGTCCCACACCCTACTCCCAACCTCTCGCCCTGTACACGCCCCCCAGCCTCCACACACACACACACATTTACACAAACACACACCCCACACCAGAGACACGACTGCCACATCTCCCATGACCCACATGCCTCTCCCTTCTCTCTGTTCCAGGAGGATCATGGGAAATCTCCTAAAAGTGCTGGCCTGCAGTGATCTTGAGCATGGCCCAATAGTTTTCCTTGACTTTGAACGTGAGATCATCGGCTTCTTATGTTTTGAGTTTTATTTTCTTTCACTTTTAATCATGTTTCCTCTTTAACCACTCACCCTCTACATTTTTCACTTCCTGTTTCCCGGCCATCCCTCTGTTTGTGCGTTATTGCCTGGCATTCATGTTTTGTTTTAAGCACGTCCAGGTACGCCATGCTCCACGGAGCTAAAGGCAATCTTATGAATGCCAAGCTTTTTTCAGCAGTTAAAGTGTGGGATGGAAAACAATCCAAATCTTAGCTGACTGTCATTAACTCCTATTTTTCGCCCCACCCCTTTATATACGTATACAGTGTGTTGGATTTATAAACTACTCCTATACAGTATTTCCATATGCATCTGAATGAGCGTGTGTGTTTGTGCATTTACGTTATTAACCAGCCTGATGGATTTAAGGAAGTGAGAATGGAAGCTTCCTTTTGAAAGGAGAGCCTCGATTTCCTTTTTCTCCAATGTTCTCTAATGTTCTTCCCTTTTAACCCTTTACCTCAGCACTTCTCTCCTGTGATCTGTCCTCTCTTGACGCCTCTAACAGATACAAGCCTAACCTCTCCTTCTTTATGAGGAAAATAAACCTCTCAATCTGTCGAGTGACAGAGTCCACAGGTTTGGAGTGGCTGTTGTCCAGTTTCTAGAACAAAATTTAGGCAGATGTTCCTCAATGTTATTTCAATTGGTGAGACGTGACCTTACAGTATTGTGATGCAAACTTGTACACCATTGAGTCTAATGTCTTAATCTGTCTTAATGAATGAAATATTAAGAAATAGTAAAAATAATGTAAAATAAATCAAGCACAAAAGTGGACAATAGCCCCTCTTATGACCTGGACTCTTCAAAATGAATGTATGACAGTGAAGCGATGGTGACCTCTGTCACACAGCTATGGTACACATTTCCTGACTTTTGAAATAAGGTTACAGTGTCAATGACTCCAATGACATTACAGAAATACAATCATTCTCAAATACAAAGACAATAGTGGAGGGAGATTTAAAGAAACATGAATAGAAAAACCAAAATCAGATTCATTTTACTGTTGAATTTTTACTGTAGAAAACACACATACAAGGACATGCACTTTTGAATTTTGATTCCTAAAAAAAAATCACATGGAATATATGTCTAACTCAAAAACTTAAAAACGCAGGCTTTTATTTAAAAATGTGCTTTAAATGGTTTAGAATAAAATTTGTTGATTTGATACAGATTTGATGACATTTTTCCAAAAATACTATAGTTGAAACATTACAGAATAACTTGACTCATAATTTGGTAACTCCTGCAGTATGTCTTGCTAAATTAAATAGCAGAATGACAGAGTAACATTATT
This sequence comes from Yasuhikotakia modesta, assembly GCA_036877545.1. NCBI lineage: Eukaryota > Metazoa > Chordata > Actinopteri > Cypriniformes > Botiidae > Yasuhikotakia > Yasuhikotakia modesta. The sequence continues at coordinate 11,458 of JBAJNP010000180.1, read as the reverse complement.
TAATTTTCATTACCAAAAAAATAACTTTTTTGGTAATTATTGAATTGTAAAGATCGCAGGCAGCATGAGCAACTCATTACCATTGGCAGTTACAATAAAGTGTAGGATGTTTGTTTGCATGTAAACCTGATGTGTGTTTGTTCAGCTGCCAGCACCATGACCATCAGTCACAAGGATCCACATATTCATCCAACATGCACACAAGCAGACATACATAGAGATGATGAAAGACAGAAAAATGCATTGTGGGCCTCTGATGGGGTAATTGCTTCCATCTACATTACAGCCCCTCTGTTGGGGGGCGGCAAAAATATAAATCAGGCTGAGAGAGGATCAGTTAACATACACACAGAGACTACGGGAGACTAATGAAATCTGATCTAAACGAGACCTTGAATGACTGCACTACCCAAAAATGCCTTCTGCTGCAGATTTGACATCACATAGCAAATATTCCTTAATTAAATCCACAGGGAAGGCTAAATAAAGGTGCTTAAAAATACAGGTTATCCAAAAACAAACATTTATTATTTATGTGCTCAACCTGTCATTCAAAACCAATGTGCTGCTATTTTCCCCATAAAACCCAAGAGATTTTCTTAAGAATATATTTTTAGCTCTTTTCTTCCAGGGTAAAAGTACAAAATTATGAATGATAATTGTAATAATGAGTAAATCATAAGTAAATAATGGCAGAATTTTTGTTTTCAAGACAATGTTCTCTCTAGAAATAAATCTAGAAGTCTCTCTAGATTAATAGAATTATCCTCTCTAGTCTCTAGAATAATAGAAACCAAAGCCTCATATTTCCACCATGAATGTCATGCAATTTTCTGGAACATTAATGTGCCCTTGCTCAGTTTAATAATCAGATTTCTGCTATGCTAGCTGCGTTGGAAGCTGACACTGCCCTTAAAACACATCCTAGCCCTGCCAGCAACTCCATATGGATCCATTTCATCAGTTTTCCAAGCTTTAGCCTTTCATCAGCATTTCCAAACAGATCTGTTAATATCAACCCCAACAAATCCAGACACATGTCGACACAACCTAAATCCTGCCTGTGTGCCTCAGACCCACAATAACATAATCATTAGCTTATTAATCCTTTTTCAAAGAAGAGATTTCTCCCTCTGGGTGCCTAAAAGATAATCCAATATTAACCACCTATTAAACCACAAGGTCCCTAAAGCTTCTTTCAACTTTTTATCCAGTTTTTAAATAACTTACTCTGACTTACATGTATTGATGGAAACAACTGACTGGGCAAATCCTTTAGCTGCCAGTAGAACAGGAAATGACATCAGAATGTGTGTGACAGAGGTGATACATACAAATACAGTGGCCAGAAAGTTGATAGAGGACAGAAAATGATCTGCCTCCATCTTGTGTGCATGATTCTCATATTCTTATGACCCAAACACGGATTTCTGCCCACAGATGCTCAGCCCACAGAGGCAGAGACGGCCGTGTGGAACCAGGTTAGTGCTGTACTGGAAGAGGCTCATGGGATACTGGCGGAGTTACAGTCGTATAATGGAGCAGGACAAGAAATAAGAGAGGTGAGGCTACGGCTTTAAAAACTACTTTTATAAAAATAAAAACGTTAATTATACTCACACATGCAAAACTAGGCACTTAACTGCAATAACTGTAGACACTTGTGGTTGCTAAGGAAAATTTGCATGTTGCTATGCTGGTCTAAGTCAAAAGGGCCCACCCACAAGTTTCTATGCTATTTGGTTTATTAGATATGGCTTGGATCCAATGCAAATCAACGGTTTTTAAACAAACTCCTCAATTCAGATTCAATTTAGCAAACATCACTAATAAAACTGGCTAGGGCTGAGACACAGCTATGAAATTTTAAACCAAATAAGCATTATTTTTAGCAGGCTGGTTGCTTGAATCATTACAATGCATGAACAGCAGACGTATGGGATTTATTCAGCTGTCAAACTTTTTCAATATAACACATTTAAGGAAGCAGGCTGTGTGAATTCATTCACAAATTACTCACAGTTAAATCTATATTACAAAGCCTGTCACATTTAAATGTTCTGGCTCGTTCTTCTCTTCAGGCGATTCAGAACCCCAGTGACCTCCAACTGCAGGAGAAAGCCTGGAACGCAGTCTGCCCCCTGGTGGCCAAGCTGAAGAGATTCTATGAGTTTTCTCTCAGGCTAGGTAAGCTACCTTTCCCATTTTCATCTTTGATATTTATGACATGCAATGCACCGACCGCAGGCACAGAGTGGCGCATCGGTGCACAGGCATCCGTTTCTTCACCTCCTATGCAGCTGGCCTTGTAAAGTGTTGTCATGGCAACCATTGGCAGCAGAGCGTGGCGCTTGCATTTCTGCCCCCCACCCCCCCCAAATGCTAACAATTCAGTACCCTCAGTCTAGCAGACAGGTAGGTTGTTTTTCTCAAGCTGATTAGTGAGAAATGCAGATCTCAGGCCAGACAGAAAACCTGGAGATATGCTGTCACAGCTTCACTGTGGCGCAATGACTCATGGGAAAAAAGGCACCGCCCTGTTCAACACATCTCAGTATTCGCATATCAGAATCTCGGGCTAATAGCATCAGATTTCTCAGCAGGTCTCCAAATGCAACAAATCAGCTCCTTATTTATAGTAGGAGCTGCTGCATATTACATGAGAGGGACGGATACCTCCTATGGAGACATGCTTAGCCATACTAATGACATTAGGTCTGATGAGACAGCTGTAGCTCTCCCAGTCACCAAACAGGAAGCAAATGCTAAGAGATTTACACCGGTAAGCAACACGACACAGACCTACTGCATGGACTCCAAACTCTCAGGAGCCTGATCGCATTAAATAACATGCTGTCTGATGCAATACTGCATTAACACTGCAAATATATATAGTTTCAAAAGCGAAAGCGTGCAGTTGGGAGTCATTAACACTTGAAACAACCACAGTTTCCAATATTTGTCAGTATCTAGGCAACTGTGATGGGATCACAGGTCCTTACAATAAATTGCAGCAATTACAAAAGTACAAAAGACAGACGTTCTAGGTGAATATAATGGTAACTGCTTTGCTGGTAACTATGGAGATTTATACACAAATTGCAGCTGGGTGTTTTTGATACATTATGCTGTGTGGCTCATGCTGTTCCAAACCTGCAGGCTGTTATTTGTTTAGTGGAACACAGCATTAAGGGTGTTTAATGATTACATTAGCACTTACTGTGCAACAATAGTTTAAAATGACCAGGGGCTGTCAAGCTTCAAAAATAAAAATTACATAAAAACTTTAATGTAGTTCTGTGCAGTTACAGAAGTGTGTTGTTTTTCTAGCTATATGAAACATAAATCACTTCCCTTCTGTTGAAACTTGCGCCTAGCCGTGCATCTGTGTCCCTGTGGCATTAAATGACAACACATGCATGGTACTTTGAGTGTCAAATGCATCAGTCTAGCCCAGCACTAAATTACTGGTGGGTTCTATGCATGATTTTCTGTACAGACCCTAGTAGCCTTGTGGCAAAATATAATTTTGTGCTCTGGTTTGACACTACAGTAAATAATGACAATTTTGAGCTTAAAGGACGATGGTGATGATGTTAATACCAGATTGATTGCAATTATTGCTCAGTATATAGTAACATATATACAGTCTATTTGAAACAAATCTGCTCCAGGGAACTGACTGATTCTATATCTCTTTGCAGAAAACGCTCTGCGCAGTCTGCTGGAGGCTTTAACCAGCCCACCATATGCTCCCATGCAGCATCTGGAGAGAGAGCAGGCCCTGGCTAAACAGTTTGCAGAAATACTGCATTTCACCCTCAGCTTTGATGAACTAAAGGTGAACTTTAAACTCCTTGTCAGGCCTCTTACATCTGTTATGCTCTGAGAAAATTAGTGACTTGCTATTTCCTGTCAATTAGCCGTTCTGTCTTTAAAATGCCACTTTAGGAGATAAATTGTCTAAGAAATACTAAAAATATTTGCAGTGGAATGCAGGTTTTTTTTCTTTTATTAATCTGTATTTTCTCACACCTCCTGAAGGTGGATATATCTGCTTTTAGGAAATTAAGCAGAAACTAATTTGAATTTGTTATTAGGAAAGTCAGAAATGGCCTGTAGGTACATTTTCTTTGTGAAAGCAATAACCGAAATTCTGTCCTTGCTAGATGACAAATCCAGCCATACAGAATGACTTTAGTTACTATAGAAGGACCATCAGTAGGAATCGGCTGAACAATCAGCAGGTAAGATCAACAGACTGTAAAAACCTCTACAATTTCTCATTTCTACATAATTTCTAATACGGTTTTTACACTAGCATTCATTCACATAGACAAAGTGAGCTGGCAATTTCTTGCCAATTGAAATATTACATACACCAGCAAAACACCAGATAATCATTATACGAATTGCATTGCAGTTAGAGGCAGAGAATGAAGTGAATAATGAAATGGCCAATCGGATGTCCCTCTTCTATGCTGAAGCCACACCAATGCTGAAAACCCTGAGCAATGCCACGACCAAGTTTGTGTCGGAGGTAAATAAAGATTTCAGTGAATCCTGTCCAAATGCTTTAGGGCTTACAAATGAGCATCGGCCTTTCAAAAGGTGATAAACAGTAATGTTGTCGCCCTCTAGAGGCTGTTACTGGTTTTAATAAATATGCATTTTGCAGAACAAAACTCTGCCGATCGAGGACACCACAGACTGCCTGAGCACCATGGCATGCGTCTGCCGCGTCATGCTGGAGACTCCGTGAGTCCCTCTAATTCAACGTCTGATTCAAATAAGAAACATATTCACAATTGACTTTGTCACCTTCGGATGGCTTTGAAATGTTGTTAACAGTCAGTATAGATTTGCTTAAACATTTATTTCCTGTCTGAAGGGAGTACAGGTGCCGCTTCACTAACACAGACACCATGCTGTTCTGCATGCGCGTGATGGTGGGCGTCATCATTCTGTACGATCACGTTCATCCAGTGGGTGCCTTCGCCAAGACCTCCAAGATTGACGTAAGAGACAGTTTTACCTACTGCACAGTGACCCCAAAAGTATTTGAACCCTTAGCTACACTTATGTGGCATTATTATTATTATTATATTACCATTTTAAATGATACAATGTAAACCTACAGACTTGTCAATACATATTTAGACTTTCTTGTTAAACATTAAGGACATTTTCCATATAGTTCATGTAATTTATTGGAACTGTACTGTAGATAAAGACTGCATACATACCCAATGACAGCTGATCTGCTCTCTTAAAGGAACGGTTCACCCAAAAAGGTTACTTTCACTGGCAGTACAGGACTAGCAAAATAATTAAAACATTAGCATACAAATGTTTGTGAGTTCCATAAATGACAAATAAAGTACTTGGTGGATGTACCTTTAAGTTTTCTGTTGATGCTTGGCTGGGGGTCTATGGCCACAGTCAGGGGTGAGGAAAAGGTGGTGACCTATCTTTTAAGCTTATTTCTGTGTGTGTGTGTTGTGCAGATGAAGGGCTGCATCAAGGTGTTGAAAGATCAGCCTTCAAACAGTGTGGAGGGCCTGTTGAATGCACTGAGGTGAGTGGAGATCTCATACAGCTAAAACTACAGCAGGTGTAGCAGAAAACACTTTCCATATGCTATACTATGATTTCTGACCAGGTTACCATAGCAACACCATATTTCCTGTACTACAATGTAAATATTACTGTATTTGATTACTGTATGGGATTACACAGCAGGTGTAATTATTTACGGTATAAATATATATTTCAGTAATATTAACCATAAACTTACTACAGGGTTAAAATTAGGGTTTGGTTTAGGGTTAGTGTCATGTTATGCATAATTTAAAGTTATTCTTATAGTAAATACATTTACCATGTTAACACTGTAACTGCATTACTAAATATACCATTATTACCATCTCATATAAATACTGTACTGTGGCACTAAGGTTTTTTTTGTAAAATTTGTAATAACACACTTATGAAGACTCTTTTGTTTACACAGGTATACAACAAGACATTTAAATGATGACAGCACCTCTAAACAAATACGGGCCCTGCTTCAATGAAAGCCAGAGCTGGGGAGGCGACACGAAAAAGACTGTCAGAGAACAAACCAAGGCGGCGGACGAACGTGGGCGATCCAACCTCTGAAATGTCTGTTTACAAGAGCGCAATGCAACTTGATCTCAAATTAAATAAGATATTCTAGAAAAAAGGAATATGAAAATAAATATATATATAGATTGTTAAAGGTTCATCATCGTGTGTCATTTTATAAAGCAGGAAGATAACAGAGATGTATATGTTTATTTAAATTCAAAATCGAACAGAACTGCAGCCTTCCCAAAACAGATATTAAACATTTAATAAACCCTCAAGAATTGAGTTCTATTGATAGTCAAAACCATGAACCAAAACAGTTCATATTCCAACGTATCAGAGTATTTTTGCACACCTGAAAATATTATCAATCCCGGTTCACAGGAAAGATTCTAAAAATGGCTTGAAACTGTATAATTCTAATCCACATTCATGCATTTAGACTCGATCTGATTTCTAATGCCTATGTCTCATTCTCCTTGCTTCATCAAAAGCATTCTGGGAATTGTGGGCTTCCTGATAAAACTTCCTGTTTAGCCGCAAGTTAGTAGTTAATGCAATGACAACATACGACAACGACGCACCACATCTGAGACATAAAACATTTCTCTGCTGATACCATGAATATCTAAAGGATACTATAAACAGAGACAGGTTACGTTTAGTTCAGCTGTATATATTCAGAAAGAACAGGATAGTTTTGTAAAGAAATGAAGCATTTTGTTAGACTCACTCACTAGTGCTGTACAGCAATACTATCAAGGTAATGGCTACAAATACAGCAACTCATTCATACAAACGTACAAGCCAGAAAAAGGCTAATTCATCATCTATAGATTTTCACAGTCAGCTGTACATATCATAAGATGATTCTCTAAATAGCCTGAATTTAGTTTTTCTTCTCTTGTAAATTGTAGACACAGATATTACACGGACTGACTAAAAGCCATGAAACTATATTACAAATGTGACACTTTCTGCGCCACAACAACTTCCTGTATCATTGCAACTCATTTCTCTGATGGAGGGTCTTAATAGGGTCAGATATCACCTGCAGAAATCACCATTCATTTCAGAAATATGGATTTATCATTGAGAAACACAACAACAACAACAACGCTGGACTTATTTTCCTCTGTAACCACATCATTGCCAAATGGGACTGTAATGAGACTGTAACAATGCCTTTTAGATTAACAGAATTTCAACTCTGTGCGATGTTTGAATGACTATATTCTTGTGAAAGCAATTTTTAATCTTGTGTGACAACATGAGAAACAACAACATACACTGACTGGAAATCAGGCTCAAAGCTGCGTAAACTTAAGACAGGGTGTACATAAAACATGTTTCTGGTGGGATATTCTGTGGCCCGCTACACAAACGTTCGATAGTTTCATTCTGTTAGAATTACAGAATTAAAAATGTAAAGAAACAAGTGTTGGATTTAAAAACAAAAGAACGAGTTAAAAAGACGAGCAGTGCCGTATTTTGGATGTCTCTCACCATTAGTCTAACTGGATTTGATCTTCTAATTTGTTTTCTATGGAGTTATGTTGAAACGCAAACTCTATATATAGATGGCATGCTGTAAAAATTCAGACAAGACTGTAAATATGGTGTTTTTATTCATTTTTAATTGTTCAGTGAATCAGAATTGGGTACGTGTCGTCTCTAGAACATGCTTTTTGGCTTGGACCATTGGACTTTGCTGTAGACATATGTTCCAGATCTCCAAAATCATATCAGCGGGAAAAAGGAAATAACAGTCAGGGAGGAGAGAAAGGGGAGGGGCCACTCATTTGCTTGTTATTTTGTACATTTTGTGCAAGAAATAAACTTGTCATTTACTACATTCAACATGGAGCTTTGTCCACTTTTTAACTCTGACATCAATCACAAAGGTTCAGCAACCACAGAAATGCATTTGAAAGGATAAGTATCCTTTGAATAAAGGAGGACTCAATGTAATAACTCAACCTTCAGTGTTGCTGTCCATGGTACTGTTCCCACTGAGCTGAATTAATGCAATACAGTCATTGAAAGAACAGCAAGTTTGGACTGAATACACTTATGGTTAACATGGTCAAAAATCATAAGGAAATGTTCTATAAACTTAAATCCCATTTTACCTTTACTGTACAATCAGCTACCGGTTTCAGAAGTAGGTGAGCCACAGAACATACTTTTAGATATTCAATTAATATTACTCAGTAACAGAGTAAGTTTATTATTGAAATTTCAGTGCATATATTAAAACTGTTGCTACCAAAAGGCTATTAAAAATTTGCCCAGAAAATAAAGTTAGTTGTAAATATCCCTAATAAAAGGACATGGTTTCATACTGTATGGCGTAAGATATCAGTGTTTATTATTAAGCTTTTCAGCAGAATTATTAAACAATAATTTAACTATGAAACCCAAAACATGAAACTGTTTCAAAAACAAAACTTTTCCAATTTGCACTAAATGAATACCTTTTCCTAAGAATTTTTAATGTAAAAAAATTGAACTAGGTGTTTGACACTAAAATAGGAGAGTTCAAAATCATTTCTAAACATTCACCCATTTTAGAATGTTAATATAAATGTATATACAATCTATATAGATACATTTCTATACAATACATATGTTTTTTATTATATTAAGCAACCGTTTATCCAACCACTAGGGGGCAGCATAGTATTAAAGTTGAGAATCCATCCATTCATAGCCCTAAAACACAAGAGGCCCTGAAATTACAGCTTCATTTTGGTCCTTATTAAAACATTTACACCCACATGTATTATATCTGCATAACCGTTACCGCATCTTTACAAAAGACAAGAGGGGGGCTGGTGGGCACTAATGCAGTTTCTGGGGCAGAAGAAAACACAGGGGATGGAGAGATTGTATGTGGTTATTAATAGAATTTCAGCAATAAGAGCTGATTCACTTATACACACGTGCATATTCATAAAGAATATGGGAAAATACAGAAAAGAATACTGCATAATATAACCTCCACACTTAATGCACCATGCAAACACATTGTGTGCATATTTGCATTGCAATAACTATGTTCATGCAAAGGTGTCACCACACACCACACAGTCAAGACTAGAGAGACTAAATGTAATCTAGGAATCATTGAAAA
>JBAJNP010000179.1:40760-122400 GCA_036877545.1 Yasuhikotakia modesta | reverse complement strand
TATCTATCTATCTATCTATCTATCTATCTATCTATCTATCTATCTATCTATCTATCTATCTATCTATCTATCTATCTATCTATCCGTCTCTCTGTCTATGTTCCTTTATGTGGATGGTATAGACTCATTCAGGCTCATTTAAATATGTTAACCATCTTCATTTAAATATTAATTTAAATGTGCACGGTGCCTCACCCCCTGCCATAGGTGTCTTCGCTTACTTCATTTAAAGGCTGACTTTCGTTGCAGCTCTGTCTCTTCTGGAAAACGGCTTGTGCATCTCCGCGCCAGCGAAAAGGTGAGCCGTAGTTGTACAGCCTCATGTGAATGAATTGGGCGCCCAGCTGAGATGCCGCGACACTAACGGTCTTGCCCTGCTGCCGAACCGGACCACTGACAATGATAAAAACGACGACGTCCACACGGCGCTTGTAGCGCAAAATTCAATTCACCCTTACAGGACTCCGAACGAAATATCACAGTCTGATCCGCGCTCATTCAAACTTCAGATGGACTACATTCACTCTACACTGACCAGTAAAATGAATTGGATCACACTTCTGCTGGCCGGCTTGACTTTTTGGAGCAACGTGTCAGTGCACAGCTGCTTAGATTATGATGATAGCTATGACTATTATGAAGAGGAGAAAACAGAGACGATAGACTACAAGGATCCATGCAAAGCTGGTAAGACACTTTTTGCCTTGTTAACACTGTGTGGGGTAATCAAGGGAAAAACATAAACATCTAATCCTCACTTGTAACAGTTAAGAAAAGTATGGGCAAGTGAACGGCTGTGGGTGGTATTACTAACTTAAGTTGTTGTCTTTACACGGGGACTCTACCGGTCACGCGCACTCATAAAGTCCTGGTGCGCGATCCTAAACGCCGTCTTTTTAAAATGTATTTCCCCCATTGTTTATATTTCTCACAACTACCCCTCCTCCACTGTAAACGACAGCCCCTGTTTTAATTCTGTTTCTCCCGGGATGATCCCGCGGCTCCAGGGTCCACGTGCGCTGTGCTGTCTTAAGCCGCACGCGCTACCTCTCGCAGCCGTACCACCTGTCCGCGCGCACGTTTGTCCGTGCAGGTAGAGCGCAAATGCAAGAGCTACTCTCTTTTGTGTAATTACTATATCGATCACTAATCTTAACCTGTCACGTGCTTACATTTAGCAAACAAGACCCCTTTTCCCTAAACGAACATTTGTTATTATATAAGAAAAAGAAACACGTCATGTGCATGTGTACCGAATCTTAATTTTTGCTTTTTTGACCATGTTAATCCGAATTCTGAGATGCGTGTGAAAGTCTTTGTCCAGGTTTTGTTTTTCTCTGACTTTAAAAAATGTTTTCACACATCAGTGTCAAAATGACTTTTAAGGGCATTTTAGCTGTTCCTCACTAGCAGAAGACATAAATTAGGCAAATCATGTTTGGTCTGAAATAGAATATCAACAAGTTTGTATGAAGGTTAGATTTAGTGTAAGGCGGCAGAAAATATCACTAGATTGCTATAAAAAAGATCTTTCTAATAGAGTAATCTTTCTAAAACAAATATGTGTGTGCTATGAGTGCAATTCCTGTTTGTACAGTCTCCACTGATGATCTGTAATACCTTTGCATTTATGATGTTTATAAATAATGTATCAATATTGTAATCAATATAAAATAGGTGGTATAGGCATCACACGGTATTGTAATTCTCCATGTGCTATGGAGAGTTAAACTGTATTTTCAAATATTACTGGCACTCCATGAGTAAGTGTGTATAGTTTATTTGAAGAGTGGCATGTAAAGACCCATATATAGCATTTGTATCTTACTGTTGACACAGCCTAATGGAGATCACTAGACCAGTAATATGATTTTTTCTAAATCTCACCCCTTTGATGTGTGTGTGCCTGTGCGTGTACTCCACCTAAAGCATAGCAGATGTTTAAATGCACTGTCTGCTGTTACATTCTGTAAAATTGCTCTGTTCCTCCCTTTCCCCCTCTCTCTCTTTTCCTCTCTCACTCTCTCTCAACCACACACACAAACACACACACACACACTTTATCCCCATCCACATTTCTGTCTTATTATCCTTTGTGTACATTTAAGACATATCATTTTTATTTAGAAACTATAAATAATATGTCTTGTCCCAATGTGTTGTCATTGTTTCCATGCCTTTATAAGACAGACAGATGCACACACACACACACACACAAACACACACATACACATATGTGTGCACTCATGTTTGGGGCAATGTGTGCTTGTCTGGGTTTATACGTGTAGGAGGAATATAATGTTTAGGCACTTCAGGGAGGACCTCTGTTTTTCCAAACTGTAAAATATTTAGTCTTTAGAAATTTGACATCTCCGATGATAGCAGTTCTACAGGGAGAGGGTGGACATTATTTCATAACCTTTAAGCACATGCATAAAACACATTTTAATGCTTTTTTTATGTTTTAAACACGCTGCTCACATTCAGTTCTGTCAGATTACCGTATATTCCCAGATGTTTAGTTCATTATTTTAAACCGTTGAGCTCAGTAGCGAAAAACAACCCTGAAAAGTGGAAACACACTGTAATGTAATCACAGTACATTTCTCGAATGTAAAACAGCCTGTTCAATTAATATTAACATGTACCCTGGTGCCTTATAAATTCCAATGTACACTCAGGATAACTGAATGTATTTATTACTCATGCTAGTGTCTTAATATGATTAAACTACAGTCAAGCTAAATTACCATTAAATGACTTCTACAGCTGGCCACAATGTAAGGCACTCTAAAAGATCATTATGCAAACATTTAAGTTTTACCAGATGTAATTTTCAACATACATAGCACTTCAGGGAAAAATGCATTTACATGCTTCCAGATTTGTGCATCATACCAGATGAAATGCTGACCATCCAAAAACTGTCCAAGTCATTGAGCATCTTCGATCCAGCTCTCTCTAATGCTAACACTAGCCACTCTCTTAGCTGATGAAGCATTTTACCGACATGTTCGTAGTATAACCTAACATTAACATATCACCCCCGTGTTGATGCTTTAGTAGAATTAGCCATGCTAATTCAATGCTAGGTGTTGATGGGGAAAGCTGCTGTACTGTCCATAAATAAACCCTAATGTAATTGAATTATAAAAAGTTGAATTAAACCTTGACAAGAGAGATTTTGCATAACACATACTTTAATTGCATCTCTAGTTCTTAACATAAGATAAGTTATAGAGTTTATAGTTTTATAGGTTATAAATTTACTAACTTTACTAATTTACTATTTTGGATGGTGGGACAAGTTGGTTTGGATTTTGCCTATTGGAACTTCTATAGAAATGTCATCCCACAAGGATTGCAAAACCTAAACACACACACATTGTGTGTGTGTACAATGTGCACCACCTTCATGAGGTCCTATTAATGGTTTGTTTTGGTTGACATAACAGAAGGCTATTAGCTTCATTACTGAGGTGGATGCATTGTTTAGGACCTCTGTTCTTGTTTACAGAAACCGGGAGCTCTATTGGTTTCAATAGGTCACTAAAGGGCTAGTTACATTATACAGTCATTAGGCGATGTTATCTGTTTCTGTTATCTTAAGACATTGTAAGCTTAACGGCACTGTTGCCACAGAATAACCAATCTTTTCGGATTATGCAAATTCAGCCCACGCCTCCTTGTTAATCAAGAGAAACATAAACAAACCCAAGGGACTTTACTGGGGGTGTGTGCGGACAGGCTTAGTTTAGGGGGCAAATGTGCAGAAAGGAGAGCTCTCTCCCTCCATCTCTCTCTGTCTCCCAAACACACAAACACACACACACACGTTTACTTACCTTTCTAAATGGTGACATTCCGAATGTAGTTTTAATACACAGTTAGTTCTAAACACTATAACTTAACACACAATCTAGCCCTAACAGAAAACCTTCTGCATTTTTACCACGAACAAAATATCATAATTTACAAACAAGGACGTCCCCAAAAGGAGGTTTTGCTCAGTTCAGTATGACATGTTCCGCTGACTTGGGTACAAAATTGGTCTCCCAAGATATAGTTAACTCCACAACCAACCCACACACATGCTGGGTTTTCATGTTTAATAGGAACATTCCATAGATGTAATAGTTTTACACTGTACAAATATATTCAATTCTGTAAACGTAACCTAACTCGCAGAAACGTTTTCGCACAAATATCATTTGGGTCTCGCAATGGTAGATAAACAAAAACAATAAAGACTCAATAATGCTAAAACAGCTGGTCAAGCTACCATGCAGGAGGGTCCCATTTAATATGGCAACAACTTAGTGGTTATAGTAGTAAATGACATTATAATTATAAGTACAAACTGTGAGTGTTCAATGTTTACTTTAAGAAAGTGTATTAGCACAGTTTGTGCTAATAGGTGTGTTGATGCTGCTGTCACAGTTTTACAGTGTTGTGCCTTAGCATCTGTTCTTACCTTTAATTCCTCAACATACAGATATCTGTCTTAACATTTTAAAATGTACATATTAACACATTAGTCTGAATGACATTGTGCTTGTCTGGTAACACGTCATATATTCTTGGACAGGGAGATTAACATTCAAGCTGGACCAAACAAAACCTGCACTAGCGGAAATTTAGCTTCATCACAACTTCCCTTATAAATATACTCATACACAGATATAGCTTGCATAAGCATGTCTGTATCTGCTGGGAGTATAAAGTTGTCTTTATATGGTGAAAATCTCAACTCTACATATGTGTAACATTCAACAGTCATCTGTTTACATATTACTTATGACCCTGTATGTGTGTGTATGTGTGGTGGAAATGGTCATCTTGCTGGTGTTGTTCTTGGGAAAACAGAATGTGAATATTTGGCCGTGTGCTTATCTCATGCCATTAGAGTGCACTAAACACATTTCCATCTCTTTGTACACTGATTTCCCTCCCTATGTGTGTGTGTGTTCGCTTGCATGTGTGTGTGACGAGTGTGGGAGCCCACTTCATTCAGGCACTTATCTCTTCCTGGTAGCCTGCATCCTGCCACTTAGGTTGAGAAGAGTCTCTCTCTCTTTCTCTCTCTCTCACACACATACACACACAATCTCATTCATACACTTTACAAAAGAGGGTTTTCATCATAAAAACTGTGTGCACAGCAAAACAGAAAGTGTGTGAGATGAAAAAGCCTTCCTTTGTACACACTCTACAAATAAATTTGTTAAGCTAGAGTGTGTAGATGTATTGAGTTTGAAATTTAGTTTTTGAAAGTTAGTTTTACTTGAATGCAAAGTACTTACTACAGGCATAAAGTCAACAAAAATTTCAAAGCTTTCAGGATCTCTTCTTTTGGCCCTTTGACGGCATTTACACTGGATGGAGAAATGGTCAATGGAGTTATGTTTAATACAAAGGTTTTCCAGGAGCACTCTGGCCTGACAGGCAGCTTCCGAAAATTCCCAAAAATCCCAGTGTCAGCAGCACGCACTGTTTGTTTTGGAGCAGGAAAACATGAGTCAGCAATCTGCACACTTCCTCTTAGAATGCATTTTACTAATTAAACAATTACAACTTTACACATCCTGATGTGTGAAAAGGTGCTTTGATGCACCGACAATGGTTGACGTTCTTCTCTCACACTTTTACAAAGAGTGTGATGACAGTTGCCATAGTTAAAGAGGTCTCTCTCTCTCTTTCTCTGATGCTCAGAGCTAAGCCTAGCTCTCCTAATCAGTAGAATCCATTATATGTTCAGTTGTGTTTAATCTATTACCAACATGTAAATAAAAAGCTTTGTTAAATATTAAAGTTTTACTTTAAAGATTTTTACTAAGGGCCGTGTTTGACCAGTGGCTAAGAGTTTTTCCCTATCTGTCAACATTTTCATTGGTCCATAATAAAAAATTTGCACAACAAATTATTCATTTTTAAGTGTATGTATATTTTCATGTATATACATGTAAATATACATTAATACATTTTTCTTATTTTTTATGCTTGTAATTTGCAGTAATGTTAATAAAACATAAAATCCAATGGAGCGCAGTTTAGTGACTATTCCATTTGTTTAGTCCACAACTCTCTCATGCTAGCCTCGGGCAATTGTGCATCCTTATTGTTAAACCATAGAGTTGTTTCATCAGTTGGTCAGGTGTCATGTATGGAAACATAAATGCCATTGGTTTGGCCACTGGTATTATATAGCTATTAAAACAGACTGTAGTGACAATTGACACGTCAGTTACTGACATCATCAGGATATAAATGCGACATCAACCAGTTACTGGAATTTTGTTTGGATGCACATAGTTTTTTTGTGTCTGTGCATCTGCCGGTCCCGGATTTTCCTGTGATCAAGCTTGCTGGAATGCCTGCTGGGCCGTCACCCAGAATTCTCTGCGTCATGTCTCTCTGACACATGGCTCAAATGTCATTGACAAACAGTAACACCCCACTCATCCCACAGGTCCCATGACACTCATTCATCAGACTCAGCTGTATGTTTCTGTCAGTTTCATGAGAAAGGGATTCTTGGTATTAATCTGACATCATGGTAATGAAGTGTCAACATATGGTGCGAATTGCTAGGCACATAGTATGTGTGTGTGTTTTTTTATAATGTGCTAATCGCTTCCTCCTTCCAAGATTCTGTATGACATCTGTTGTCTCTGTGTACATAAAAACAGTCTGGTAATCAAATAACTGACTTTAATTCAACACAAGATTAAAGTGATCAGCTGTCATCCACACATACATTTGTCCCAGCTAACAATTTTAGGTGGACAGGAATGTTTACATAATGTTTTCATTAAGTAACAAAAATGATAAAAATGTTATTTTAAAAGTCCTATTTTAAAAGTCCTGTCCTGTTTTGATGTTGACAAAATTTTTAGAGAATGTTAGCCAATGTAAAATAAGGTAGGACAACATCAGACAACGTAAAATAAGATTATTTATGGTTAATACATAGAACATACAAGTATTAAATAAAATAGTTATTTTTTGATAAACCTTTTGGAATATAAACATGAGATTTATACATAACTCATATTAAAGGAAACAGTCAGAATGACATGGATCTGTCCAGGATAACCTCATCAGAAAGTCTCATTTGGAGCCACAGTGTTACCTCAAGGATAATCTCTCATTTTAATACACAATCATGCACATGGCTATCACTGTAGCCAGATTAAAACACACCTCCCACCGTACAACAGTAACCTTGGCACTGAGATTAACATTTCATATTTACCAATATAACCCTGCAGATGTTACAGTCTGCTGGAGACTCTTTGTTCCCATTAGAGCAGTAGTATGAGAGCCTCATGTTTTATTGAGCATGTCATTTGAGGTTGTAAAGCTATTAAACTCTTCATTTAATTTGATTTTAACATCATCGCTGTCTCTGAGCCAAAAGCTGCTTTATAGTTTACAGTCTCAAAGTAAACTGGTGTCACTATGATGATCACATGCTTGTAATTTGATTCCCCCTTATAGATCATAATCTGTTCTTTAGTACAGTCCCTGCTCTGTGTTTATCGATCATCACGTGGAGGTTATTGACTGGTGCTAAGTTAAGATGTGCAGTCAGTGGCTCATGGATGCTAAGGGAACATGTGATTGTCGTGGCAACACTCAACTTCAATGCCAGACTTCCTGAGTCAATGTACAAATTCAACACAATAACTTTTCCTTTGTGGTCGAGTCTAAAGAACACTCCTTGTTCATGAAGTGACACTGTATTTCAAACTGTCTAGCCTACTATCGGGAGTGTTAAGTGCAGAGAGACCTAGTTTCAACTTTAAAGTGTGCAATTATTTAACAGTTATTGAAATTTGAATAGCAGTTGAGTTTGTGAAAAGGAAATTGAGATGTTATAGTGTTACTGTGCAGGGTTGCGTACAAATAAGGTTAAAATAAGCAATAAACTCTATAAAATAATATAAAGGGAAACAAATGAGAGGAGAATGAAAACCCTGTTGCATTAGTAACTGTAAAGTTGTTTAACATTAATATGTATTAAAGCAACATATATTTTGGTTTTACACTAATTTACTTGACAGTGAAACTGAAACCTAATACATAGGCAAATCTATATGGCAAACATGATTTTAAACCTTCCAGTAACAGTCGATGTATAAATTACTGCCTTACTGTTCTGATACAAAATAGTTAGCACTGTATGTAGCACTGTATGACAGGGACAAATACTCGACAAATATTAATATATATTGCCATCATAGTAAACCATTCCTGTAGCTCAACTGGTAGAGCATTGCATTAACAGTGCAAAAGTTGTGGGTTCGATCCCATGGAATGCAAGAACTGATAAAAAATTATGCCTGAATTCACTGTAAGACGCTTTGGATAAAAGCATCTGCCAAATAAATAAATGTTAATGTAAATCAGTTTACATTAGTTGGTGCCTGCTGTGCAGAAAGCAGTGTTTTCTGAAAGCTTTCAGAGGAACTTTTAAGACATTTTTTGTGTCTTTCTGTAACAAAGACTCCCACAGTCAAGCAGAGTAAGGTTAGATCAGTGCTAATATTAGTTCTCTATAAAGGGTGTGATTCACAGGAGACTTAGGCTCCATTTAATTGTGATACTGAACACAATTAGGGAATCAGACTGAACATTATGTGAGGAATTGATGGGGAAGGGACGATTGGATGCTTATAAACTCACATGCACATACATAAGAGCAGTGTGACATCCATATAGAACGATCAAGATTGCGCAAAGCATAATTCTTATTGTGTATTGTTTTATATCAAGGTTGAGGAGGAAATGACCTGCCAAAATTAATTTCAAACACACACACACACACATGGCAGAG
This sequence comes from Yasuhikotakia modesta, assembly GCA_036877545.1. Classification (NCBI taxonomy): domain Eukaryota; kingdom Metazoa; phylum Chordata; class Actinopteri; order Cypriniformes; family Botiidae; genus Yasuhikotakia; species Yasuhikotakia modesta. The sequence continues at coordinate 113,561 of JBAJNP010000179.1, read as the reverse complement.
ATCCTAAAATAATGTACTTTTTATGGCCATCTCTATGACCTCCTTGTCGGCGGTCTAATTTAAGAATGTATGATGTCATGGGTGTAATTGTAATTGTATGTTAGGAATGTTGAGACAGACGGGATACAGACAGTGGGAAGATCAGAACAGAACATAAAGTATGTACAAGTACATATATCTTGTCATCAGCAATAACTGGCTTATTCAGCATCACAGGGATGTACATTGTCATGTACATGGTACATTGTCTCAGGGGAACTCAGTGTGTGTGAGAACAGAGGGCACATTGACAAGCTTAAGATGTAAGCTCTCATGTTAACTTGTCCATTGATTGCATATGCAGCAAACCTTAAATTAGCATCAGTCAAAGGCTGAGGACACACTGATCTTGGAGCAGAGGTGTCTGCTGGTGCTTAGACCATCTGTGATGCTGCCAAAGAGTGTGTTTGCATCCTCTAATAATATCCTTATCTGTTTCCTTTCCAGCTGTATTTTGGGGAGATATCGCCTTGGATGAGGAGGACTTGAAAATGTTTCAGATTGATGGGACGATAGAGCTCACACAGCAGTCACATGACAGGCAGAGCCACACGTCTGGTAAGACACCATTATACATCAGAAATCAAAAGTTTGTCATTGTTTGCTCATTTAATACTTTGAGTGTACATTATATACTATGGAACAGAATCAGTTAGTCTTTTAAAAGGTTGCAAAGTCACTATATAAGTGTCATAAAAGAGATCCACATGACTTTATGTGTGCTATATTGTGTTATAAGTGTTCCGAAGCCATATAATGCCTTTTTGTAAGGCACAGGCTGAAATGTATGTAATTTGTGACTGAAAATCTCTCCTAGTGTGTTCACAAGCGTGTTCTGGAGTTAATCTTACTTGACTCAATGAGGAGCCTCTTTCATGATACTTTTATAGTGCTTTTTAAAGCTTTTTTTAAGTCCCAATGTACTGTAATTATCTGAGCTCACGCACACTTTTTCAGCTGAGTACAGTAGCAGATGTAGACAAGGTTAAAGCTGCAGTCAGCAGCTGCTGAGAGTTGTTTCTGGTGTGAGAAACAGCAGTGATTCTTTCTACAGTTCAAGGTCCAAGGTTTGAGCTTCTGTTTTACTCAGTCCTTGAAGCCGCCCATGTGGTTTTATTGTCCCAATGACATGTTTGAAGTCAGACCTTCCTCCAGGCGTTAAAGGGTCCCCAGCTAACAGGAAATGTTCCTAGAATGTTGGCCAATGTTCTGTAAAAATTCTCCCAAGGTTATAAAAAATGTGACTGCAGTGACATTAGTAGAATGTTTTTCTAACATTATATATCAAAGGTGTTATTCTTAAAAAGTTGAATGTTTTATAAGCGTATACATTTTCTAAAAATAATATTTCAAATATAATCAAGCAAAACATGTTTTGAATGTTCCCAAAGCTTTCAAAATAACATTACAAAAACATGTCGTTTTTGTTACTTAATGGAAATGTTACAAAAACATTCTTACAACCTAAAATTGTTAGCTTGGCCTGTGTAGAGTAAGATACAGTACAGAACCACACATAGACTCACAACAGCCTCTGTGGAGTGTGTTTTTAAGAGAATACCTATGGCTTTATCAGTCTATGGCTGATGTCTAGAGCTATATCAGTCTTTATCATAGATGCTGAGGTGCCATAAGGATAGGATAGATGTCTATAATTGTGTCGTGGGCTGTTTGTGATCTCAAGATATTAAAGTCATATTGACAATGAATAATGCATGGGGGATATTGGGAGTTTATAGCTTCAGATGATTAGACTTGATAAATGGTCCTGTCTCAACTTCTCTGCACCATCAGCAAACAACCGGTGTGAATGTGTGTGTGTTTACGTTGTAAGCCCTATTGTTTCTTATGTAATAGTAGAAATGCAGAAGAGTATCCGCCTGTGTGTATTTCTGTGTGTGTGTGTGTGTGTGTGTGTGTATGCAAATATTTGTTTCTTTGCAAAATAGAAGTTTGCTAACAGAATCACTGGTATTTATGTGTATGAATACATTAAGATCAGGCCATAATCAATATATCGATAATCTAAGAACTGAAGCCTACAATATATTCAGTCCCGCTGGTTTATGCTAAAAGTGCTGCTCACAGACACACTCTAGGGCAGAGTCAACAGTGAGAACTTACCTTGCTGGGTTGCAACATAGTCAGCAGTATCACCTCTATCAGAGCTGGAAAGGAAACCAAAAGCAATAATAAGGAATCAGTTTTGCTTTTCCATTCTGACTGGGGTCATCACAGGATGTGCCACCAGGGCCAGAAGGTTGAACTGCATCAGGACCAGGAATAGCAATAGAAGCAGTGATGCATGTTCAAACCAGTTAGGACAGGTCCTCCTTGGATATTTCCAGAATCATCGAAATGCTGCCATGTACACAACAGACCGTACTGTATACCTGTTAGTGTGTGTGTATGAGAATGTGTGTGTGCGTAAATCCCTAAGCTCAGCCTTTTCCTGCATCTTCGATTCCGAGTTTTGTTTGTTCCTCACTTTCCTGTCCACATCGGAGCAATTCCAGAGAGCGCAAAGGAACATACACGTGTGAATTGAAATGTTCAATAAGAACCCTCAGAGTGAAAGAAAACATAGGTGAGATGTTGAATTAGGGAGAAGAGGACAGTGAATGGAGTGATGAGGTGAGGTGAGGATAGAGGAGTAAAATATGTGTGAAAATGGCAGAGCCATAGAGGAATTTCACACGTGTCTTGGCTCAGTCAAGCTCCAGCTAAAGACAATGTTCATATAACATTATATTTAGCTTACACAATAAAGTTCAACTTAGTATAAATATATATTTAGTTTCTTTAAAAAAGAAACTAAATATATAACATCATATATAACATCATATATAACGGTAAAATTAGTTTTAATGTGAAATGCAATAATAAGCAGTATTTAATTTCCTTCCACACACACACATTGGTTTTGTGGTTACTGCATATGTAGAAATAGCCAGGACATCTGTGGATGAAAATGGGGTCATCCCTCTAAGAAATCTCGGAATATGATACATTGTAAAACAATTTTTCAGGTGTTGTTTAAGTGTTGTTTAGTTGTTTAAGTAAGCAGGGTGTTAGAAAGTGCCTTAGATAACAAGAAATTTTGTCAGGGCTTGCAAAGTTCCTGTCATCTCAAAACATTCATGATTGTGTCTTAAATGTTGCCCACATGTTCTGTACACACCTGTGCACATGCAGTTCTTGCCAATTTCCTTAGTGTTTATAAAAAAGCTTCAACAATTACTTTCCACAGAGTTGCAAACAAAACCATGGGCATCTAGTTATAAAAAATGGTTTAAAAATGTTAAAAAAGGTAACTAACAAAGTCATTAAAATGAAGCACATTTAATGTCTGATTAATCCGGTTTGCAGGTGGTTGGTGAATAAGATCTAGGTTTTGGCTCAGCCATTTAGTGAATTCAGTGTTAAATATTTCTTTCTCTCAGGTGGTCTAGGAGAACATAATTCCAATAAGAAGAGAGGCTCGTTATATCTGTTACTGGACAGAATACGACGGCTTGGGTTTGGTAAGTTCACCTTTATACTTGAGCATTAGTGTTAGTAGTGTTGCAATAAAACAGCACTGGTCATATCATATGACTAAAACTACAATAAAATATTGTGACATGATTCAAATATGTTCAGAATCGTTCATGCAGCTTCTAGTAAATTAATAAAATAAATAAATAAATACAATTAAATAATTCTGTATTTTTAGCATGCCATGTGGCACAAAGAGATAAAGCTGCATGCTTGCATATTTGTCCAGTTGTTAAATCCAGTATGTCAGTAAAAGCATTAAACCATGTGTTGTCATTGTATCTTATCTTAACAGTAGAAATTTTTAATGGCTTTGTTAACTTTATTACACTGGAATCAGTTTTAGTCATGCTGGCTGCTTGACTAAAAGAGCCCATGCACGTGTGTTTAACCTTTAAAGTGTAAACTGTGAAAGATGCCTGCCTGGTTTTAGCAGTGAGACATTTTTAGCAGTTTAATATCTTTAATCCCATCTCTCATTACTAGATGTACTGTGGCATTTGATTTGATACAGCTGATATTTAAAAACCAAACAAAGAAAAGAACAACTAAAATGAAAGATGTCTTGTGAAAATGCAGTGAAGTGAAGTGAGTGGAAAGCAACATTTGTTTGATGTTTTCGATTCTCTTAATGGTGTAGAGTCATGGCCGGTGAACAACAGTGAAGATGTGCCGGTCTCTAAAGCCGGAGGGAAGACTGGAAACAGTGCTAAAGTTGGGAAGTCACGAGTGCCACGCGCCGCCACATCCCGAGCAGAGAAGATCTGGCCTGGAGGAGTCATCCCTTACGTCATAGGAGGCAACTTCACTGGTAGGGGATGGAGGTATACACATTTGTGTTGACTACTGAAATGTCAATGTTTCTATCTACATGTGAAAATTCTGTTTCTCAGGTAGTCAGAGGGCTATGTTAAAACAGGCCATGAGACACTGGGAGAAACAGACATGTGTGACCTTCATTGAGAAAACCGATGAAGAGAGCTACATCGTCTTCACCCACAGACCTTGCGGGTACGTATCTGTGTCATCAATGATTATCTAATTCTTAAAGGAACCCACAAGAAAATTGTTTAGAAGGGCATCACAGTGGTTTTTCGTTGAAGTATCATTGTCACAGATGATGTGCAGACAGGTATTTTGGCAGATCTAAGCACAGCTGTGAGATCTTTTGAAATATCATGAAACACATGAAAATCATGTTTCTTAGGAGAAATTAGTCTTTCTCAGGAGAAATATTTGTGAAGCAGAACACTTTCAGATAGCAAAGAGATCTAATTCGTGACTTCTTTCCTGTGAGTCCCCAGTGAATCTTACTCTGAGATTTGAGTTTTGACACCTCTGCGCGTGTTAATTAACACGTATTTGATGTAAAAAAGGTCAAGCGAAACTCACTGGTCATTGAGGAACACACTCAGATACTCGCTCTCATTGTTATGAGTGTATCCTGTAAGGTGTGTGTTTGTGTATGTTTGTGAGAGTGAGAGAGTGAGTGTCGGCTGAGACGACTGCAGTCGGCCTGGCTTTCCTTCCTGCCTCGTTACCACGGTGAGCAAACCGCCTATTGTTCTAAGGAATGGAATCCTAACAGTGTGTTAACAAGGAAGAGAGAGAGTGGGAAAGAAAAGGGAAGTCGGAAAACGCATAAGTCCAGATAAACATGTTCCATATCTGAAAACTTTTTTGTTTTTGATTGATCAATTGATCACATGGAACATTGTTTAATGTGACACAAGACCTGATAAGAAGGTTTTGAACTGCTAATAGTGCTACTAGTCTATGCATGTTATTCAGTCACATGCATGGAAACAGAGGGTGTACAGTGTCCTTTTGATGAGCGGATGGATAGAGAGATGCTGGTGGAGAGGGCACAGGGGGTGATATGAAATAATGAATCAGATTCAGAGAGATTACAGAAAAACAGACAGAAAGACCATTGACAGAAGGGCAAAGATAGATTAGAGCAGGGCAGACAGAGGAAAGAAGAGGGCATTACATAATATTATCCGTCTCAGTGCATTCATATCTGTTATAATCAGCGGACGTCATGCAGCAGTAAACTGAAAGACAAAAATGATTGTAACGGTTTGAGACTTTTGTGAGAATTCAGGTGCACTGAATATTTTGCAGGATTTTACAAGAATGAATATTTGCGGATGAGTATAAATGTACTTATAATTTGTATTATAAGTTACTGGTCAATTTATATATTAAAATATTTCTTTAAAGATTTGAGACTTTGCTTTTGTGAGAATTCAGGTGCACTGAATATTTTGCAGGATTTTACAAGAATGAATACTTGCAGATGAGTGTAAATGTACTTATAATTTGTATTATAAGTTACTAGGCAATTTATATATAAAAATATTTTTTTATTTTCTTGATTAGATGTGGGTTGTGAGTGTGTTGTTGTGTTTGTGAACATGCTATCGTTGGCTATGAAATGAGGGATTAAGGTGTTCTAATCCACGTTATAAATAGTGACCGACTGGAATTGAGATTACTGCTTTGTGTTTGTGTGTCTGAGACATGACTAAATGAAGTCTATATTACACATACGCACTTGACAGATACTTTTATTCTGAAAGACTTACCAGGTTTACTTTGTATTAGCGCGTCCCCTTAGAAATCAAACCCACAACCTTTGTGTTGCTAGCACAATGTTGTACCTATTGAGCTACAGGAATACTATAAACAATGACTAAACATACGGTATGATAGAAATAGAACGCACATCACTCTGATTTTTACAGTATATCTTTATATACTGTGTACTGTATACTTTATATACTGATTTATACAGTATATAGTACAAATATATATAATATATAACATAGCTAGAACTATTTCTGTAATTCTTACAGCCAGTTTATAATAGCATGCTGTCTGCATACCAGACATGCAGATACAAACAGCACTGTCGGCAATCACTGCCCTTCCACACTGATCTGTGATTGGATAGCTTATTCCAAGAACACGGCATACACATCATTACATGTAAACTGCATTTTAATGTGAGCATATTAAAATATAGCTGATCAGAATAAACTTGACATTCATTAAGATAACAGGGTTGTGAGGGTGCTGGCAATATTGCTGATTTTAATAAACATATTAACCAGATTCTCACCTTTCTAAATAAACACACAATATAGTGTGACTAGCAAGTACAGTCACATAATAATGCAATTCTTATTCTCCCAGTCTGGTATTTATAAATCACTGATAAATTACATAAATTACTAATATCTTCTTAGTAATTATGTCGAGTGCCACCATGTACTCTTCTTCCACTTTGTGCCAATTTTCTCAGTTATCAGAAGTGAGCAATGTGTGCTTATTTCTCATTAAGAAAACAACACAGCAGGAATCCGAGGCTGAACTCAGCTTACCCCTGATCACCGCTAATCAGCTGTCATCATTTCACGTCACCCAGCTCACCCCAAAACACTCACAGAGCTCACCGCTCATCACCCCCAATTACAATCATCTCGGTGGTCTCTGACTTTATCATAACCTGAACTTTTCATGCCACCATAATTCTGACCTCTGACCTAACATCTGAATTTAATATGTTTGCGTTATTGGTTCCGTAGGTGTTGTTCATATGTTGGTCGTCGTGGCAATGGTCCCCAGGCAATTTCCATTGGGAAGAACTGTGACAAGTTTGGCATTGTTGTTCATGAACTCGGGCACGTAATCGGCTTTTGGCATGAGCACACCCGACCTGACCGTGATGATCACGTGACTATCATTAGAGACAACATCCAGCCAGGTACTGCATTTCCTATGATTCATGTTTTTATATCCTACCTGGTAGCTGGTAGTGGCTGCATTCATACAGCACAATAAAATTTTAAGTTTGGATTGATTGTCCCCACATGCACTGTAATACACAAAGTCCACCTAATAGGAAACATTCTCAGAACATTGGCTAACATTCAATAAAAGCTCACTCAACGTTATCAAACGTTCTTGCAGTAACATTAATAGAACTTTTTTAGTGGAATGTATCAAATATCTTGTTCTTAATTCGTTTTAAAAATGAATGACATTTGAATGACGTTCCTAAAACAAAACAATAATAAAATTGGCCCAAAACATTCCTAGAATCTTCAGAAAACATTTTTGTTAATTATTGGAATTGTTAAGAAAACATTCTTACAACCAAAAATTGTTAGCGGGGTGTGCACACACAGTTCGGTTATATGGGGATTAAAACCACATTCTTTAACTAAAGGGTAGTTTTTCATACAAAAATGAAGTAAATTCTGTAAGCTGTTGTATGAACAGGCCAATTGAGAGTCACACCTGTCACTAAACACTGAAGTCAATCATAATCACTGATTGTATGAATGTGGCCTATCTGTTTTTAAACATCTGTCTGTGTATGCGCTCAGGTCAGGAGTATAACTTCATCAAGATGGAACCAGGGGATGTAAACTCCCTCGGCGAGCCGTATGATTTTGACAGTATCATGCATTATGCCAGAAACACTTTCTCCAGGTGAGACTTCGACCTCTGCGTCTTTTTAGCAGTCCATCTGGCTTTCAATCTCTCTCTTAAATGTCAAAGATTTACATAAGGAATTTCACACTCTGTAATTGAATTCAGGCTTTTCTAGGCAAAATAATCCTAATTGCTCTCCGTTGTTTTGTTCCTCCTCAGAGGAATGTTTCTGGACACAATTCTTCCTTCCCGTGATGAGAACGGTGTCAGGCCTGCGATCGGTCAGAGAACTAGACTGAGCAAAGGAGACATATCACAGGCCAAGAAGCTGTACAGATGCCCAGGTAGGTCTGAAATGTCCGCGTGTTTGTGTGCGTGAAAGTGAAAATGGAAATGAAAGATGACACAGGGTGTAAACTGAAAGAAGATGATCTCATTTTACGGGCAGAAAAACGTGTCTCTGGATAATAACCGTGTGTGTGCGTGAGTGTGTTTGCTTGTGTGATGTCATTTGTTTTTGTCAGTTTTATGGTGCATGTGTGCCTGAATCTCACTCAGGAGAGTGGAGAGGGCCACACTGACATTTCAGAGATAGCATGATGGGATTCTTTCGCTCTACTGCCTGTGTGTGTGTGTGTGTGTGTGTGTGTGCGTAAGTGGCATATGAGTGTGTGTTGTTTTGCTGTATTGTTTGAGTTCATGCACTAGTGACAATTGTGTATGTGTGTATAAATGCATGGCACATGACCTACTTTACAAAAACATTTACAAACTTTACAGTTTGCTCAGAGTGAAAGTTTCAAACATTTTGTCATCATTTACTCTCTTGTCATATTTAATTGCCAGAAACACCATCATTCACTTCTCTGCAACTTCATTCCATTTTGCAGAGTCTTTGAGTTGTAAGGGGGAAAATAATATGCAGTTGGAGTGACAGTATTGAATAAACTATTTCTTTAAGTCCAAAGTTCATATCTCTGCTGTTATATACTGTACAGATTACCAGTCAAAGTTTAGACTGAAACAAGGATGTTGTCCTCCAACACAGCAAGTTCACCTACCTCTGCCCAAGCCAAAGATAACAGCTTATCTACTGCAAGACTGAGTTTTAAATCACAATTCACACCGGATGGCTGTGTGACTCTCTCTTTATCCTTATTTGAAATCGACACCCAAATGCATCTCAGTGTGGAACCGCTGTCCAATTAGCTGTGATGAGAAACAGAGGCCTTTCAAAAGTTTGGCCAACCGCTACATCAGTAATTGGGAGGAACACTTGGCAAATGTTAGCAGGCAGCATTTGGCTAGTCTTGAACAGAGAATCTGCCGTCCCAGTCTTGCACTGATTGGCTCCTGAGATCTCATTAGAACAGTCAATAGGTCTTTGTTACTTCACTGTATGTGTGTCTGAAATTATATTTTACCCAAGTTGTTAGCTTGGGTAAAACTTAGTTATAAACTTTAAGTTATTGTAATACATCGATCTAACCACACACTCACTGAATCAAAGTGGTCTGTATTTGCCATTTGACTAACTAATTTCAATAGCAAGTCATTGTACGTTTTGTTCAGGCCGAACTATAGGTTCTATAAAATGTGTTTGGGGGGAGGTCATGGTGTCTATGTGGTCAAAATAAACAGAGAGGAACAAGATGAGAAACAGCTTTTCTTTGGCAATTAAAACATCCTAATCACAGCCTAATTAGACTGCATGATCATTCTATTTTGAATCCATTTTGTGCTACTGTATGCAGACTCATTTATCATGTTTCCCTATTGGTCTCATTTCAGCATGTGGTGAAACACTGCAGGACTCAGTGGGGAATTTCTCATCTCCGGGATACCCAAATGGATACCCCTCATATACACACTGTGTGTGGAGGATTTCTGTCACACCTGGTGAGAAGGTACGACAACTTTGATGTCTCTGACTTCATAAAGGGTCATTGGACAGTTTATCTGCTGTGTATGTTTCTTGCCGTAATTGTCTTGGTTCAACCCTTGATTCACTGTATAAGGTTTGAAATTTTTGTGTCTCACAGCTACATGTGTTCTGCTCATTTCAGATAGTGTTAAACTTCACCACTATGGACCTGTACAAGAGCAGCCTGTGCTGGTATGACTACATTGAGGTTCGTGATGGATACTGGAGGAAAGCGCCACTGCTGGGTACATACAACTAGCCCAAGTATTTTGGGAATAATTTGTAATACTTATGATGTGCGTATCATTTAATTTATTGTTGTTTGTGTGTGCAGGTCGTTTCTGTGGTGATAAAATTCCAGAAGTTTTGGTCTCCACAGACAGTCGGATGTGGATTGAGTTCCGTAGTAGCAGCAACTGGGTGGGAAAGGGGTTTGCTGCTGTCTATGAAGGTGCGGTTGTGTGTGTACACTGTTATGAAGCTATTGTCTTTCTTACTTGCTTACAATGAAACGTCTCATTTGTGGTGGATGGAGATGCTAAAGGCATTAACGGGAAATGTTCTCAGAACATTGGCTAATATTCTCTTAAATGTCTCTTACAGTTACCAAAACCATTATTGCTGTAATGTTAGTAGAATGTTTTTTCAAAAATTATATTATTTTTACTTTTTTGATATTATACAAAAAGGTTATTTTTAAATTGATAGTGAAACGTATTGAAAATGTTATAGAATTTAAAATCTTCAGTAATGTTCGTATAACCAAGCAGTAAGGTTAATATAACTTCTAACTCTCTGTGTGGTATAGCGATATGTGGAGGAGAAATTAGCAAAGACTCGGGACAGATTCAGTCCCCAAACTATCCAGATGACTACCGGCCGTCTAAAGAGTGTGTGTGGAGGATCACAGTGTCTGAGGGCTACAGCGTTGGCCTGAGCTTTCAGGTCTTTGAGGTGAGGCCGTTCTCTCTTCTTTTCTTTCTTTATGTGTTTCCAATCTACATTCTGTTCCACTTTAATCTTTCACAGCCTCTATCTCTCCTTCTCTCCCTCCTTCCTTATCTTTTCACTCTGAGAGAGAAAGGAAATGAGAAGCAATGCTGTTTTTTACATGTTTAAAGTTAAGCTGTCTTGTGTTTGTTTGTGTTATACATGTGCAAATACACACATCAACACCGATTTTTCTATAAGGCTGCAGGCGTGTGCGCCAAAAACGGACGTATTTGATTATTTACATTGAAACATCAGAATGTTGCTGTAAGCCATATGTATGCTCACCATTGTATGTGCCTGTAGGTCAAAGGTGTCGAATTGTTCAGGGGCAATGAAAACACACTCTCTCTCTTTGCATACATTCACACTTTCTTTTGCACGCATAAAGTCTATAAAGAGCAGGACGTGCACCAGACCTGAGAGCATGGCATAAAGCGCACACAGAGACGCCTGAGATCCTGTTTTTATTGGATTGTTTCCTCGGCACTGACACCTAAGGTGCTATTGACACGCTAATGCCATTAACACATAATGTGTGTGTGCGCAGATCGAGAGGCATGACAACTGTGCGTATGACTACCTGGAGGTCAGAGACGGTCTGTCTGAGAACAGCCCTCTGATTGGTCGATTCTGTGGCTATGATAAACCAGAAGATATCCGCTCCACCTCCAACACCCTCTGGATGAAATTTGTATCTGATGGGACTGTTAATAAAGCAGGATTTGCTGCAAACTTCTTCAAAGGTAAACACACACATGTTAGAACTGGGATTGTTTATTTAAATGTATAAAGTAATAAAAAACACTCTTTCTATTTAAACTAGTATGTTCTTAATTCATTTGAGATATTTGTTATCATGTGCAACTCATTTGAATAATCACTACATCATGTATTAATTTGCTTAGTATTTGCTTAGTATACTGCCCATGTTGATTTAATGACTGACATTACTGTGTGTGTGTGTGTGTGTGTCATTAAAACAGAGGAGGATGAGTGTCTGAAGCCAGATAACGGAGGCTGCGAGCAGAGATGTATAAACACATTAGGAAGTTTTAAGTGCGCCTGTGATCCTGGATATGAACTGGCTCCTGACAAGAAGAGTTGTGAAGGTACGAGTGTGTGTGTGTGTGCGCTGGTCCGCAGGTGCTTCCGCCTACTTGGTACAAACACGCTTGGCGGATGCTCAGACCAAATCGAAGGCTTGAGGAAAACATCTGCAGTCAACAGGAAAACAACAGGAACAAACAGCAATCAGCCCATGTTGGCTCTGCTCAGAAACCGCACCATTTCTGTTCCTAATAAAGCACAATGCTTTGCTTTCTACTAAAATAACACAGTAACCATCAAAGACTTGTTCTTGCAATATATATTTAATTAAAGGCTAATTTGTTAATGAGAAACGGCAGAAGACTGAATACTTACGTTTTGAAATCTCTCTTTCAGCTGCGTGTGGGGGTTTGTTGACTAAGTTAAATGGCACAATCACTACCCCCGGCTGGCCTAAGGAATACCCCCCCAATAAAAACTGTGTGTGGCAAGTGGTGGCCCCAGCGCAGTACCGCATATCCATGCAGTTTGAAACCTTTGAACTGGAAGGAAATGAGGTGAGAATACAGAGCGCTAGAGTCTGTCATTGTTTGCATGGCACCAACAGACGAATAATAATTTACAAGCTTATTATTTATGTGTTTTATCTGCGCAGGTGTGCAAGTATGACTTTGTAGAGGTGAGGAGCGGCTTGTCATCTGACTCTAAGCTTCATGGGAAATACTGCGGTACAGAAGTCCCCGAGGTCATTACCTCCCAGTACAACAACATGCGAATCGAGTTCAAATCAGACAACACAGTCTCCAAGAAAGGCTTCAAAGCTCATTTCTTCTCTGGTGAGACCACCATGTCAGCACATTACATTTGAAATGGAGATTTGAAAGTCTTTTAGCGATGTTTTGCCATCTCCGCCCCAGCTTTCTTGTACTGTATAAAAGATATTTGCAATGTAAATTTTGAAGCTTTTCAAACATTTTCTGAGGCAACAACATTGTCACGCAGCTGTGTAGATGTAGAAGGAAGTTCTGAGGGTTTGTTAGAAACATTTCTTATGAGAACAGCCTATACAGAAGTATTACCCAAAGGCTTAAATTTGGACTTTGGCAGGTTTTCACCTGAATAGAAACAGGTGTCATATGATTGGTTCCTGGGAAACATATAAGTCTGTCTCAGGTGATGTTAGAGATTTATTGAGTTTTGTCTCTACAGCAACATATGTCACAAGATTTTTTTTTTAAATTTCACAAATGTTTAAATATCATCAAAATTCTTTTCATTTGAATATACTTTTATTTGGTTTTTATTTATTTAATTATTTTTCTGACTAATCTTACTTTTATGTGTATTTTCTGAATTGTCCCTGCATCTGTGGCTTTTGTATTATTTTTTTTCTTTTTTATTCTTAGATTAATTTTGAGTAATCTTAGAGTTCTACAGTTACATACAGTTCATAGCGACACCTTTACATGGAGTTAAATGTGCTTTAAGTGATTTCGTTCATTTTTTTTTACACAACTTTTGTTGGACCGCCACCACCTCTTCAACCAATCACATACCCTCGTTCCACAGACAACCAATCAGAAGTCAGCAAACTGAACATGCAGAAGGCAGACAGGCAGAAGCATTTCTGATTGGCTAGTTGAAAATAATGGCTTACAGCTTCAATATAATAGGCTCTTATTATCAGACGAAGGCACAAACAGGGGCTTCTACTTTACTAGTCATCTGTTTGTATTTGGGTCTTCTTCATATATTTCTACTGTATAAAAGGAATGCACAAATGAACATTTAGTAAATGGGCCCCCTGCATCTGCAGTGTGTGTGAGTGCTTAGCACGTAATGATTTATAATAGCGCTTCTCTCATCGTCCAGAAAGAACCAGAGGCTGTTTTTTTGCAGACTCTGGGAGCTCCCGAGAGCTCTCCTACACACTCCTATCGGTGTGAGTGTGTGTGATTGATCAGAGAGTGCATAGAACTGGAAATGCTGAAAGATTCATTTATAGTGCAAAAGCAAGATTAAAACCAGTGCCTCCTGTGATTACACACTACTTGTATTGATCTCTGACCACTTTATCTCTTCTATTGCACTGAATCTGTCAAATAACAGATGAATTTTGAAGGGAGTAGTGTGTATCGCTGATGATCGCTGAGTTTGACAGCATATTTAATTTGTGATATCTGTTAGGCTGCAGGGCGTTTCACGATCAAGTATTAATTCCTCAAGAAAAATAAGGGCGTTTTGTTCAGTAAGGACGTTAGAATGGCAAGAAATCATTCAAAACCTAATAAAGCCTATAAACATACACGTCAGTCCATGTTTAACTTGGAAAACAACATTCAATGTGAAAAATGAGTGGAAACCGCAAGTAAAAATACCCGGTTCTTTGTAGCTCTCTTTCCATCTGTCATGCATTGGGCTTGTGTGCTGGTGGTTTTGAACGGTGATAGAAGCGTGATAATTAGCATCATTAACATTAGAAAAACATTTGGCTTACATTTGTCAGTCAGTATGTGACACACACATCAAATATGTGTCACATTTTGCTTCAGATAACAACATACTGTGTAATTCTCTTCAGTTTATCATTGATTAATAATTTTGCATTCCAAGTTTTCTTTCAAAGTTTAGTCTCCATCTCTTCTGTTTAATGAAGTAATATTACTTATATTTTCTCTGTGGTTGGTCCTTCCAGAACAAAACCTGAACAAACATACACTCCAAAGGCCTTATTTATGTAGACAATCTAACAACCAGCCTAAAAATTCCAGCATGTATAAAACAACCTGCTTTGTACTGTACAATGACCTGACGGTACATCTTTCTTTCTTATCTTCACAGATAAAGATGAATGTTCAAAGGATAACGGCGGATGCCAGCACGAGTGCATCAACACAATCGGCAGCTACGTCTGTCAGTGTCGCAATGGATTCGTGCTGCATGAGAACAAACATGACTGCAAAGAAGGTATGTACGTTACAGGCACTCAGAGTCAGTAAAACAATAGTGGCCGGCAGAAAGTTGAGGGTAGTCATGTGGCAGTGTAGGATCTAGCATGTGTGAGCTTGAACTCTGTTGATGAATTCTTCATTCTGCTGAGGCTGAGCAAAAAGCCACAGACCTTGAAAAAACTGCAACTTTCTTCTCAGCATTTAAGATGCAAATTAGTCCCAATTTAGTTTCCTCAACATTCCCATTAAGTAACAAAAACATTCTAGGAAAAGTACTAGGAATGTTCAAAATGTTCTTTTAGACGTTTTCAGCTTTTTAGATGTTATATTAACTACTTAGGAATAATGTTTTGAACGTTCTTTTCAGCTTTTTAGACGTTGTATTAACTACTTAGGAATAATGTTTTTGATATGTGTGATACAAAGAAAATTTGCTAATAACATTACTGCAAGAATGTTTTGGAAAACTTAAAAGAATGTTTTGAGAACATTGAGATTGATCCCTTTAAGCTAGGCCAGTCTGACCCATGCAGTTTCTGTGGTGCATTTCAGCATTTTTGTTAACCTGCCTTGATGTAAGAAGCTGTTATTGAGGGACAGTGGGGGCAGTTGTTGTATAAATGAAACAGTATTGTAGCTGACAGCAACCCCACATCTTAAAGCAAAGCACTGTTTCTTATTTACACACAAAGAGGGTGTTTACACAAACGTTTTTTAGCGTACAGCAGCAAAAAGCTTCCAGCGAAAACCCATTTAATCCCAAGGGTCAGAAAGATGGTGTGCAACAGTTAAAAGTGTATGTAAATACAGTATGTGTAAACAACTAATATAAACATACATGTAAAGGAATACTAAGTACATAAAATTGAAGTATTTAACTATCAAAGTAGTTTATAATGTCATCTAAAATAAACCTTGGTAGCTTGGTAGCCAAAATTAGCTCACATAAATCTTTAGCAATTCTAAAACAAGTCCAAAAAAATCTGCTCATGATATTGTGTTATGCAATAAAAGAAAATGCTTGACTGTACAATTCTGAACACAGGATAATAGACAAAAACTGTGTTTTCTAATGGTCCTTAAATTTCAGAAACCAGTCATTATTATTTGCAGATTTTTAACACACCAAACGTAGAGTCTATAATATTTTTGATCTAATCATGTGAAAATAATATAGCCCAATAATGTCCAGCTGTTGGAAGAGTTAATGACATCAACTGAATATAACAAGTCATGCTAATCACATGCCATATATTGTGTGTTGTGCAAATGATGGTTAGAGCTACATTATAACTACAGCAAATGAGGTGACGGGCAGGCAGCTTACAGGCAGCTTCTCCCCAGCACCGTGGTTGTAAAGTGGCATCAGCTCTTTAGATCTCCACACATATTGAAGTGTTTAGATGGCCTGTTATGGTCAAACAGTGTCTCCCACTAAACTGTGCCTTTCATATAAGCACTGTCAACCTCTAGCGCAGCTTTACCCTGCAGGCCTTTTAACATTTTTGTGGGCTTTAAGGCAGTGTGCATGTGTGTGTGTGTGTGTGTGTGTTCCTCTTTGAAAAGAAAAACAGCTAGACCTGAGGAGAGGAGGATAGAGATAGTACCCTTTAAGCTCCAGAGTGAGGGTCAAGAAGTTAAACCAGCGGCATCCTGGAACACACATACACACACACACACACTTTACTGTCCCAAGGCTGACTCACTGATTCTGATTTTAAACATCTGGAGTTTCCCAATGCTTCAAAGCCATAATCCTGCTTCTGTTTTTTATTTTTCTTTGTGTGTGTGTGTCCGTAAAGATGTTTATTTCTTAATGACTCCTCAGTAACACTATTACAATACAAGCACTAGACCTGACAATAAACAACAATAAAGAAACGTATATGTTCGAATGAGCAAGCCACACAATATATTAAAGAAATAAATGAAAGCTTCTTTGCAAACCTGAGATTTTGTCTCTACCAGCCACAACATGAGTTGTATTTCTATTTGTGTGATGCTGGAGAAAGTCACACTCAGCATAACTGTACATCACGCATCAAATATGTTCTGATAGGAGCTGATTATATAAAGTCCCGCAGAGGTTTTGCATTCTTTGTGTACTGTCAAAATGCTGAATTGTGACTGGAAACTTGTCACATTGTGCCTGGTTGAGACAGAATGTAACAAATCAAAACAGCCATATGGTGGCCTTCACATGAGCATATGGAGCAGTCAGGAGCTCTGATTGGCTGCTCTGTCTAATGATGTTTTCGTGAACAAGGATGATTTGGTAAAGTTTAGTGGAGTGTGTGTTTGTGTGTGTGAGAGAAAGAGAGAGAGAGAGAGAGCGTTCCAGATACAGAGACCAGATGTACTATTGGCTAATATAACACTATATAGTCTAGATTATAACCTAAACCCATACACACAAAAATATCCACTTTAATATATAGATGTTATAAATTACAATGTTTTATACTTTTTAAAAAATGACAAATCTTTTGCCAACACACGCGCACAAGCCGCCACAGCACTCTCAGAGTGTGTTTGTGTGTGTGTGAACACCAGAGGCAGGACGCTGAATACCTTTGTTCACTAATGGACACTGTCCTGATTCTGAGAGAGAAGAATAGAGGCTTAACCAGACTTAGTGCTCCTGGGTGTGTGTAGTGTGATAGATACAAGAGGTGATGCAGTGTGGTCCAAAGGTCCAAAACCACTAATAAAATTCTTCTATTTCGCAAACGTCTTCAATATAAATAACATTGTCAGTAAAAAAAGTTGAATTTGAAAACATACCTGACAGTCTAAATATTTGGTGTGTCCCTGTTGTGCAATCTGACAGTATGAACCAGAGCTGGCATGGACTCCAAATGTTTGTGCAAAACTTAATGATCCATGTTATCCCAGCATGACTTGAGAATGTTCCTACAAACATCTTATGGGCTTCAAAAGAATCAAGAAAATGTGACATGTATAACAATTGATTAGAAATAAAAAAAAATACATATTAATTGAACAACATTTATGTCTTATTTGTATTGAGTCCTTTAATGCAGGTTAAAGTAAAAGCTAATCCATAATTTTCAATGTGGTCTCATACTATTGGACCACACAGTACAGTATTGTTGTAACATTATATTATTGGATTAATTCATTTTAAATAACACTTGAACGCACACACACGCACACACACACACACAAACACTGCAGGGTTTGTTGAAAATGTTTCTTTGGCCTGATTCCTCAGGGTCACAGCAGGTTTAGCCCCACAGCAGCTCAAACTACATCCTTTGCACACACTCAGAATGTGTTGCCAGTAAATTCCTGAAGAATATTTAAAATACTGGAGAATGTGTGGTTTAAATAAGACTCATGTAGTCAAGATCTGCTCTAGCTTCTTTGAAAGGTTAGTCTCAGGTAAACCCAGGTAAACATGCTAAAGGTTAAGCATTCTATAATAGTCTTTCAGTAAAGCGAACACACACTGCGAACCAGGACAAAGTTCAAAAATCATGAAAGGCTGCTTATGTGACATACTGTACGCATTGTTTTCACTTGCAGTCTGTCTTTGCCAAAGGATCATGCGTTTTAACACTAAAATGACAAATGTAGGTTCACTTTAAATAGCTTTATAAGGCTGATTATTTATCCCTCGTGTTAGCTGAGCTTTAGTGCCCACATGCTATTATTGTGCCGCATTAGCGCTTGCAATGATCCTGATTGTTTCTTGATTCCACCCCATAATTCCTCTCTCATTTCTGTTAACTAGCCGAGTGTGAGCACAAGATTCACAGCACCAGTGGAACCATCAGCAGCCCCAACTGGCCTGACAAGTATCCCAGCAGGAAGGAGTGCACCTGGGACATCACCGCCACCCCCGGCCACAGGGTCAAAATCGTGAGTTTCTACATTATTGTCTACATGAAATGTTACCACGTTACCATCATCAACTTTCAATATCCAATTCATATACAGTATCATTCTGAGAACAAAACAGACCAAACTACATCACTAATGTGTGCAATACAGTGTTGCTGGTATTGTGTGTTTCACTAGATGCCCAGTTTACTTTACTGCGACTAGTTCACTATGTTTATCTGTCCTGCCAAGTTCACATATGGTAGTTTATCTGTGCTGGAAAGTTCAGTGTTTGGCTTCCATACGGTATATACTTAAAAAAATGGACTGAGTGATGATAAGGAAGGATTACTTTGGCTCGCAGTTCAACTTTTTTTAAATAACCAATAAAATAAATGCATTTTATAACATCTTATCATTTATATCTGTGGGCAAGCTTGGTCTAGGTTGTCAATTTCTGGTTTATTGTATATATTACAGTATGTGCTATTTCTCTTTGCATCTGTTTAGCTGTCTTTACATTACACCCAATAGACCTTTATACACTCAGTCCAAACATATTTCATATAAAACACACAGAACTCTGGCTGTAGGCAGCGACCCCAGCTGAGACACACAAACACACATGTAATCCTGTTGTGTTCATCTCACATTTGCATAAATAATCTGATATGCCACACATTCCCTCGCACACACTCACACACACACACAGAGACATAATCCTCTCTCAGTCTAGCACGTGCCCACATAAACACTTAAAGTACATGTGCACGAGAGCAACTTAGACATTCTGTACACATTCATACGCTCACACACATGATAAGAGTAATCCAGTCTGCCTACTGTAATAAATCACATTTAAAAGACCTGAGCAGCTGTTTCCTCTTGTTCATATTTAAACCCACATTTTTAATTTATTTGTGTGTCAGAGCAGGCATGTTAACAGACAGCTATGGCAGAGGTTCAGAGGGTAACTCCCATTGCTCTTTGGATCTGAGATCTAAGCCCTGAAAAGTGATTCTAAATGGCTCTCATCTATCTAATGAGAGATTTCAAGCAGGGCGAGCTAGTGAAGTCACAAAAAGAATTTTATGGTTTGTTGTCATTAGGAAGAAAGGTACTGTTTCAGGGAGCATTAGAGGCAAAAGCACATCTTGGCATAAAGCTAACATTAGGATTTAAGTTCTCACAATTTGTAGAGAAACATTATCACCTGACCTTCGTTGCCTTCTCTGTGTGTAGCTGCGAAACAGCCGGCTTTATAAATAATGCTAATGTTTTGAGTACTAAAGGTGACTTTAAAAAGTGTAATTTAAACTCATGGAATGGGTTGGGATTTCTGTGCATGGTCAAAAACAACCCAGCTTAAACTTTTGATAAACGAAGATATGCTAAACGCGGCCAAAGTCCCTGTAAGGCAAGTAAGTTCACTTGGCGGCCATTTTGGCATTGCCCCTGGGCAGCTGTTTTCTAGGCATAGGCATTTAAGTGCTGCTCTTATCTGCTTGAATGAGGAAAGACTGATTTTCCAGGACATTTTTCTTGTCAGCAATAAAATCTGACAACGTCATAGATGTCACAAATTTGTCTAAAAAATTGAGTCTGGTCTACCTAACACACATGCAGTAGATTTAAAAAACGTGATGCGTCTATCAAAAAGGTGATTGGCTCTTTTTAAATAAAGGTGGGGCCGGCATATTGAGTGCCAGATGTTTTTAGGTGTTCCCAAACTAAAATATTCTGTAAAACTGCAAAAATACAGCGTACCCAGGAAAAAAAGGACTATAGAAATTAAATTGAATGTGTCAGTTTTTACAGCAGAATGAGTGTATATAGGCTAGAACTATTGTGTGAATGACTCTTCTCCTGTCTGGCTTTGTGTTTGCAGTCCTTCAATGAGTTTGAGATCGAGCAACACCAGGAATGCGCTTATGATCACCTGGAAGCCTTTGATGGCGAGTCGGACAAGGCGCCAATCCTGAGCCGCCTATGTGGCAGTAAGATTCCAGAACCGCTAATCTCCACCAGCAACAAAATGTACCTGCGCTTCATCTCTGATGCTTCAGTGCAGAGGAAAGGCTTTCAGGCCACTCATTCAACCGGTAACTGTCTCTTATGTTCTGGTGCATATGTTGAGTATTGATTTCTGTCATGTATAGTACTTGGACTCTCTCTCAGATGTGATTCTTCTGTCATGTTGAAGTGATTCTCATGACATGCCTACAGTTTGACAGAGCCCTCTAGTGGATCATTGCTGCATTACATAACTGGGTATTCTGCAATACAGATAACTGGGTATTCTTTGTCCTCATTTCACCTTTTAGGACATTTTTCACCTTTTAGGACCTTAACAAACAGCAAAATTTTATGAGTAAATAAATGAGTAAAATCCTCACACAGGATTTTCCTAGACTTACATTAGAAAGGATCGAAAACTTATCACATAATAAATATATAGTTGTCGCTGAGGTAATATGGCCAATAATGTTTTGGAGGCGGGGTTTAGTGATTAGTCAGCTTTTATTTATATTGGTCAGCTGTTTATTATGTGGTATCAGTATATTGGTTAACAGAGAATACTTGATAAATCAGTGATGATCAGTAGTAATAAGTTGTATGTGTGTATGTGTGTGTGTGTGTGTGTGTGTATGTAGAGTGTGGTGGCAGGCTGAAAGCAGAAGCGCGGCAGAAGAACCTTTATTCTCATGCTCAGTTTGGAGATAACAACTACCCCGGCCACACCGACTGCGAATGGCTCATCACAGCAGAGTCAGGTTACAGCATCGAGCTCACCTTCACCACGTTTGAGGTGGAGGAAGAGGCAGAGTGTGGGTACGACTACATCGAACTTTACGATGGCTTTGACACCGCAGCGCACAAACTGGGGCGCTTCTGTGGATCTGGGGTACGAGCAGTGTGTGTGTTTGTATGTGTGTGTATTTCTGTGCTGTCTGTGTTCAAATGCCTCCAGCTCCTTGTATTCTCCTGCTGATTTGAATCCATCTCTCTGTTTAGCCCCGTGAGGAGCTTTACTCCGCAGGAGACGCCGTACTGATTCATTTCCACACAGATGACACAATCAGTAAGAAAGGCTTCCACATCCGATACACTAGTACAAAGTTTCAAGAGGCGTTACACACACGCAAGTAACATCTGCCTACAGATGCGAGGAACTCCAGAGACATGGGAATGAAATTACAAAAAACACAAGGAGAAAACAGACTCCAGAAAACTGCTAAAACTATTGATTGGTTTACTTCAATCAAAGACCTTGCCGTGACGTGTTTCACCTCTTCCTATCTTGTGTTCAGCCACTATGGAGTGCTGTCATTTCATTCCTATTCAGAAATCAGCTGCTCCTATGTGTGGGGTAGCTCCGCCCACTGGAGCACAGAACGGTGGCCTATCCTGTTCTAATGGACCACCACAGTAAATCCTTCCTTTGATCTCTAAAAAACCCCTTAGATACGCACACACAAAATGGTTTTTGTTGGCTCTCTGTTCTTCAGATAAAAATGTGTTACATGCTGCACATTGACATTAGAAGGAAATAGTGGAACATTAATTAACAGCCATAGAACAAGTGTATGTCTGTATGAGTGTGTCTTGTGATGTCCTGGACAGCATGGATAATTTGGCTGCTGATGTCACACCACACCGTACCTCAACTAAAATGTGTGTATGTTTAAAAAAGAGAGTGAGAGGCCTTCAAATACCAGCCTGTTTAACAGAACTCATTCAGATGTTTTTAAAATGATTTGATTGTAATTTTTCATCTATTATGTTAGCTTTAATGCCAAAACCTTTTCTTCCCTCAAAACGGCAAGAGTTAAAGTGTAGCCCTATTTCACAATAAGCTTTCATACATATATGTAGCCCATTTTTTATGTTTGCAGTGGACATGCAAAAATGAGTGACTATATTACCACTGTAAACCAACTGTTTAAAATGCTCTATTTATGATCAGGCCCACAAGGCACCTATGGAGCTCTGTTAAAATTACTGTATATTTCCACAGAATTGAGAACATATTCTATAGAAATTCTTCTAAAAAGGTGTTTAAAAAGGACAGTTGTTACAGTTTTATATTGTTGGAGAATTGTAGATCAGTTTGATAAAGTATAGGCTACTTTTCCACTAACACTACCTGTAAAAGAAAAACAAAATTGGTGAACATAATATAAACAGGAAATGATGTCATAAGGCCTTGCATAATATGTCTGTTACAGCTGTGATTACAACCAACTTAATTCTGTGCGCTTTAAATGCACTTAACACAGACAAAAAACGAAACTGTGTGGAACTGTGCGCTCTCCAATCATGTAAAGGAATTTAATGAACCTGTGAGCAGTACCACTGAATTTGTGTTTGAGTTTGTTTGAGTAATAAGAACAAGGACAAATGGACAGAAAACTCACTCACACATAATAGCAACTTTACAGAACTGTCACAAGGGAACGTTCTCTGATGCTATATTCCCAAATAATGATCCACATTTTCTCTTCAAAAGCCGGAATTCTTTTCCCGCTCGGAAAACTGCAGAGATAACAATCACTATTGAAGGGAATTTCTATGGTGCTATTCAGTGTCGCAATGAAGCGACAGGTCCCGCGAGGCAATGCTCCAGACATTCAGTGAATGTGTTGGTGTAACGCAGAGGCAACGGAGAAGCAATGTTGCTCATCACCACAGAAGGAACATTGAAAAATACTCACAGCATTGACAGCACTAGTGTTGTGGAGGAACTTGTGGAGGAACATTTATTGCCTTAGAACCAAAATGTACATTCTTGCACATGATGATGTTTCTGTAGATAATTATGTTTGTTTTGTTTTTTTGAAAATTATTATATTTTATTTGATATTAAGTTTAATGAACTTGAACCTTTATGTTAAAAAGATCTTACAGACCGACCTGAAGTCATCCCTATATGTCAAGTATCATGCAAATACACATAAACACACACACACACACACACACACACACACACACACACACAATGCATATACGTTTACATCTGGTCACACACACAAAAACAGTGTTACAATAATTGGAGTGCTTTAAAGTCTGCAGTAAGGCTGTGTGAACTGTAATGGTATGTGTGCATCTGTTTGTCTTGAGAGTGTTAGGCAGCACAGGTCATGTGACTCTGCTGTGTCTCTGTATGTGCCAAGCTCCCGTTGATTCCATTCTAGATGAACTATGATGTATGACAATGTTACACAAGATTTTATTTTCCTGTTTCATTATCAGCCTAATGATGAGAAAGAACTCTTTGATTAAATTCATGTCAGGTCAACATAATGCGTGGTCTTATTCTTTCTGTCCTTTGTAACTTAAAAAAACAGCATGTAAATCTGAGCAAAAGTTTTGGGAATGTCCTCATTTGTACAAACTAAAAAATATAAAAATATAGTAAATAAAGTTTTTAAAACTTATAAATATACAGAAAGTTTTCTGTTAGGGTTATAGTGTGAGTTAGGATTATGTTATATGGTTTATAACAAGCTGTGTAGAAATGGTTTATAGAAACTGTAGAAGTCCATGAAATGTTCCATTTAGACAGATAAATGTGTGTGTTTGGGGTGGAGGGTTGAGTATGTGGTTTACAAGAGTCACTTGTGTATAACAGTGTAAACATGGCTTATAGGGACATTTCCTGTGTCTTCATAAACTAAATAATTAAAAACATACAAAACTTGTGTTAATAAAAAATGGCAAACGTTTTCTAAAATGGTTAGGTTTAGGTGTGGTGTTAGTGTAAGAGGATAGAATATGTAATTTGTATAGCATGAGAACCATAATGTCCATGGAAAGTCCAACCATATATAAACCATATATGCCATATATATATGTGTTTGTATGTATGTGTGTGTTAAAGAGCTAAACTGGATTATACTGTAGAGCCTCTAAGAGTTAGTCACTCAGACTAACAAACACCAAACAGCTTCATACTGCCCACCTGTTATATACAAAAACAGATCTATTACATGTCAACATTTTGAATACAACCATGTTACACTGAACCTTTGATTTTAAGTTTTTAAATGACTCATTAATTAAAATGCAATTTTATTAGTTTAAATTGTTACACAATTCTGTAAGTTATACTAGCTTTAAAGCCTGATATCACATCCAGAATATCTATTGAAAGCAATAGCATTAAATTACCACCAGGTGGCACCAAACTCTTTATTATTCAGTAGATAGGCCTAAATGGACATTATGCGACACGGACATTCGTCCATTTGAGGTCAATCACCTGTTAACTTTAAAAGAACCACTGACTATGGCTGGTAAGGTTATTGTTGCAAACAAACTAAAATTATAATAAAGTGTGTGCTCTCACTTTATGTGACGCTTGGAAAAATAAGACAAATATTTAAATATGCAATGTTTGCCACCCAGTTTAAAATCTGTAGGTAACAACATATACATGTCAAAAAAACAGTGTCACTCTTTGAAAACAAATCGGACGCCAAACACCATCACATGTTCATAAATGGCACGATTACTTCCTTGACTACAATAGCTGTTTTTGAAATAGCCTCATAAACTGCAGTATTTGGTGGGGAAACCAATTTTTACGGTGTCCGAAATCACAATGGACATTATTGTGCACTCATTCAATATCATGATGTACACTGAGCGCCCCTGCACATACAGGTGATTGAACACCCTTCTTTTTCGTTTAATGAAAATTTTGTTAACTCATAATTCAGCTTTTTTGCTTTTTTATTGTACAGTACAGGTGGTTAGAACCTCCAAAGCTTATATTCAGTGGCATTAAAATGAATGTCATTGCAATAATTTCCTTTCTTTATAGTTGTCTTGTATCTTTATTTAGTTTACAAGTGCAGCATGTGAGTTTCCAGTGTCTAATGGATTTATATATGTGTCTAACTTTTACTTGCAACATATACAACCTCATTAAAATGAAAGCATATTATATTTATGTTCAATATTTTAATGTTTATTGTTATTTTGTCATAGAACCTTAGTATTCACACTTGGAAGCAAGGAAAGCCACACTAGATTATATAGACAAAAAAGTACCTATTTCATTGTTTATTGTGTGATTTTAAAGACTTACCTTAAAGCGTTTTTTTCAGTTAATATTTATCAATGTTTGTTTCACCAATGGTTATAAATGATAGAATAAAGAGAAAAAGGTTTACCTAGTATATTTTGTTATTGGTCAGTACTAGCATATTAACTGTTGTTCTGTGTGGATTTTATGTTGTCCTAAATATACAAAAAATATTTTGGCAGTTTGTGAAATTATATGTTTTGTGATATTAAAGATAGTTACAGCTAATTATTACTACATATATTATGTTAGAGATTTGATAGGTTGTTAATTTAGTTGATAGTGCTGTGATTTTAAAAGTTTTTCTTAATTTTTTATGCTCTCTTTTTATTTTTCTGTCCAGTGTTTTGTGTGTGTGTGTGTGTGTCTGTGTGCATGTCTGGTTGTTTCATTAGTTTCTATTGATGAATGGATCAGGAGATTTAAGTGGATGAGTTGCATTGATCTTTTCTGAACACACATACACGTCACCTCCATAAACAACAGTTTTGGATGAAAACAACCTCTGTGTTTTCCAACCTCTCCTCTCTTTTCCTCCTCTCTATCTTGCCCCCTCTCTTTCTCTCTTTCTAATCATGATTATTGTGCTATTTTTCTGCCAGTAAAAGCCTTTTATCTCTCATATAACTGGAACGCACACACATACTCACACCTACTAAAACGCACAATTATTTCCATACATGTGTTTTATCATAGGTTTGCTTTTCCCTGTTTTGCTGCCATTTTATTTATTTATTCGTTTGTTTGTTTTTCCTAATGTGTGGATTATCCTCTCCCACCTAACAGACATGATCTTGTGAAATCCAAGCATTTCTGTAAAGCTGTTAGGCCAAAACAAATAATAAGATTTCATATAAGACCATATCCAAGTATTTCATAGAATGTGGGTGTTATCATATGTATGTCTTTGGGGTCAAAGACCCTTTTTTCTTTAGTGGCTCATATGGTATTTGTGATGGTGTGCCTGATGTAATATTTTAAGGTTTTGCAATACACTAAACCACATTTTATTGCATTTGATACAACCCCATTTGTGTGTGTGTATTATAGGTGAGGTGCATGTCTGTCCCTTTAAGGACTCAGAGCAAAATGGCATCTGTCTTTAAGTGTGCCATCAAGTAGTTACAAACTATAACTCTCCCTGGTCTTATTTGCTCTGGTTGCTAAGCAATGCTGGAAATACTTTATTACCCAATGCAATTCCACCTCCATCACTTTTCTACTGGGAACTGTAGACACACACACACACACTAGCACAAATAGATCAATAAGACCCCTAGGGAAGATTGGGGGCAGTATTTTGCATTTACAGTAAAATCCCTGATTGGGTGAAAACCCATTTAAAACGGTTCTGATAAAAACTGCACAGAGCGATAATAAAAACGATGAGTTGATGAGCTGCATGGAAGCGTTGTGTTGGTCATGTGATCACTTCGTTTTAATGGGCTTTTTAAACGCTGATATGGACAGAAAGAAATCCGGCAGCTTGCTTCACACAAGATAAGGGAGGTGGAACAGTCATTGATCGGAGCTAATGATTTTCACATTAAATTGGAGGAAAGGACAGAGACAAAGAGACAGAGGGAATGAAGACGGGGGATGTTTCTTCCTGTTCTAATCCTACTGTGGAAATGACGCATAGAGAAACCAGGCAGCTGTCCACTGCTACAACCACTACAGTCTAATAATACACAGACATGTAAATATATGTACAAATAATGTGCTGTTGCTGCCTACAAAAAAAAATTTTTGGATCACATTTGTAACCAAGGAGAGCTAATGACAGAATTTTAATTTATTAAAGAGTTTTTTTTAACTACAAGGTAAAGCTGTGCGTGTGTGCATGCGTGTGTGTGTAAAATTCAAACGGCAGGAGTTTTTTGGATTTTTTAGGACAGGAAGGGGAAACTGTTAAATGAAAACACCTGCTGTTTATCCAGTTGGTTCCTTCTATAGAGCTGCTGACAAATCATATACTCATACACACCAAACTATACAATCGTACTGTACTCACATTGTACATTCATTCATTTCTCTTTCCATTTCCAGTTTTGTATTGTATATAATTTATTTTACTTATTTTAATTTGCCAAGAGATGTAGTTATCCAAAAGCACTGCAGCATTTTACAAGCACATATACACACATAACCATACACACAAACACAAGCCTGCACTTTAATGGACAGCCCCATCATTATGGTTTAATGATTAAACAAATGTCCAGCCCCTCATATGTCCTAGTTTATGAGTGGGTGTGTGATTAAGTTTGTGTGTGTACTGATGAGAAATTGTGGCACATAAAAAATTAAAATTGTGTTTATACATAATGCAGCACTAAACAGACCAGACATACCAGCTCTGTCTTTCTTGTCTGTCACACACACACCCACCCACACACACACACCCACACACACACACACAAACAACAAACATTTATGGCTAAATAAATGAGGAGGATTACATGGATTGTTTTCATACAATACTGACCCAAAAACAAAATATGTCCCGCATAAACAATTTACTATGTTTTTATATTAATTATATTAGTTTTGTAAGGTTTTGCTCATGTATGGGTAAAAATTTGTACAATGTAGGTACACCCAAACATACACACACAAATACTACAAGAAAACTCAGTTTTGGTCTGTGTAACTTTATTTCAGCAAATTATACATATACTTAAAAAAACAAAGTGTTATCTGTAGGATAACAGCTGGACAGATGACAATACTGATAAAGATTTTTCCGACTTTTGTATCTTTCTCATTAAATCTTTAGACCAAATAACAGGCTTCTTTAGAAAACACCACAATGTCCATATAAGGAAATCTGTATTTTCATATGCACATTATGAAAACATAAGTCTGACAGAAAATGCAAAAGCACTGAGAGGAACAAGGAGAATAAGTGACAGCAGCGTCTATAATACGATTTGTTGTCTACAGTAACATATGCAAACAAACTAATCATGTCGACTTTCTCCTACAGACCAAAACAACAGATAGAACATGAGGCTAAAAGCTCTCATTTTTTAAGCATCAAATGGCAGTCAAGAGTTCTACCTTCTAAGTCACTAATATCTTCTCTTTTACAGACCACTCCTCAACCCTTTGTTCCTTCATATTGCGTCAAAGGCACCTTATGCCCAAAGACGGCCAAAATGTTCATAAGCTAAGTGTGATGTGTGTACGTGTGTGAGGAAGCAACGGGACATATGTTGTGTCTATCTGCAATGTTTTTAAACAGTTTCTCTACATAAACATGCGCTAGACTTGTGTTGCCGTTTTTAACGTGTTGCCGTTTTTAAATGTGTCATGCCATAAGTGCCGCGCCAGGTTAAAAATAGGTCTGTTCATTTAAATGGTGTGATTTTGTAATGTCCGCTTTAATGTGTTGTGTCTGCACATTAATATCTTTGAATTGTCATTATTTAAACTTTGCCTATGCATATATATGTAAATATCTATAAAAGTGTAAATTAATTTTTGATAAAGGCAAACCCTAATGTAAAGGGTTTATAACATATTTAATTCAATAATATATTTGAATCTATTGACAGCCCTAGGTTAAGTTCAGAACATGTGAATTTTGTTCCACTTTTTGAAACGTAACTGCTGTGTGAACAGCCCTTTAAGGCTGTGCTTTCAGAAAGCAGTTTTTCCACTCATCTCGTAACTGCAGTCACATCTTTGCGTCTAACGTGTGATCGCTCCAGGCCCTGTCTTAGCCAATCAAAATATATGAATGCTGGAAAAATTTGCTCTACATTGTCCTTTACACACCGAATACTGATCATTTTTGTTCAATTTGCAGAGCTTTCGCACTGCTGATTAAAAACAAGGTTATTTAAAAATTGGCAAACATTAGCGATACCTTCAGATGTGTATAAGAGTGTATTTTGTATGTGTTGTGTGTTTGTGTGCATGTCTGTAAGTGCAAACCCTCATGACTCAGTTATATCAGCCCTCACACTTCTAAATTTCAAAGTCTGTCAATACACATATTCACTCACTTTGGATCAATATAAGAAATATAGGAAAAATGAGATGTGGGTATCGAATATTGGTATTAATTTTGTACAAATGTTATACAGCACTGGGGTAGATGAACCCTTTAGTAATGTTAGTATTCTGCCAAGGTAACCTAGAAACGTGCTTTTAGACCAAACGAAAGTCTGTTGTTTTATTTGGCTCCTTCTTTTTACAGTTTTTAAAAATAAAGTTAAAAAATAAAAAGCAGAACATTGATTATGACAGGTACCCATACTCATCATCAACCTGTTCATACTCATCATCATCATCATCATCCCCCATCTCCTCTTCATCATTTAAAACATCACCATCCTCATCGTCTGACGGCAGAGAGTCGCCGCTGCCAAAATCTCCAGATGATTCCGCTGGAGAGAAATAATGGCAAAACAAAAGTCATTTCAAATCTGTGACTTTTAAACAAACGGTTCAGCTGTTGTTTCAAAACTGATTGCTATTTATTTTTCCATAGAGCACAAGAGGTTTTTTGAGGAATAATAGTTTATACAGTTTATAGTGACTACAGCTGCCAATCAAATTGAATCTAATTGTTATATAAAATAGTCTGTTTGACCTAAGCACATTTATTATAACTAGATACGCAGAAATACACATATACTACTGTATATAAACATAGAATATATATAAAACAGTTGTAAATAATAAATTTTTTAACTATTCCATTAGCTCTTAAAATCATACTTCTACTCTTTTTACTATTTTATTTACTTATTTGTAAATTGTTTTTTTTTCCATAAAATGCGCGACTCACCACAGTCAGCAGGACCGTGGGTATGAGACCCTGCAACCTCGTTTCCATAGCGATCAACGCACCAGCACTGTCCACTGCTGCCGTGACACTGATGAGGTCTGTAGAATCCATCCTCATCGCAGGAGGGGATGTACGGCCCTATACAACAACACACATCCATTACAATCAGGCCTGATGTCAGGAACCATTACCTCTGATTCAAGATTCAGATCAGATTCACAGATTCAGTCACGATTATATGGTACAGCCACAGACAGTATCTGACAGCCACACTCACACAGAAAGAGAGCGATGATTTTTTCAATGTCAAAGAACATAACAGTCACCTCTGAGATCTTTCTCTGTGTTTCACACACATTCGCTGCATTTCAACTTCACAGCTTCCTGCCAGAGAGTCAAACATTTTTTTATCTTTCTCTCTTTTTTTGTGTTTTTATAATTCAGCGCTGGAAGCCATAGAACCGTCACTGCTCGTTTCACTCAGGGGAGAAACAGCAGTTAAAAATATCCTCCTTTTCATGTCCAATTTCCCCTTATCTCATTCCCCTGCTCAAATTAAACACGCGACCTCCAGAGAAAGAGAGCGAAACTGGCAGTGGTTTCCAGTTTTAATAGAATTAATGTTGCTTTTTCCCTCATTGTTTTATTAGCCCGGCTTTACTGTAGCTGAGCTCAGGTTATGATGCCATTGTGATGTGTTTTTGACATAGCACATGATATAAAATGCGCAATTCATGAAATATGTCAGAAAAAATGATTTACCTAATCTGTAATGTTTGAAATAAATGAGTTACATATTTTGTAATAATGACATCAAAGCACATTATGCTTAATATCACACTATATAACACTTAAGACCACATACTATAAGGCCCTTGGACTCATTTGTCAGCATCATTTACATATTAAACAAGTTTAAGGGTAAATTTGCTTTGGAGATCAATAAGATCTGTCTGCCTGATTGTCTGCCTGTCTATAATAGGAGCAGGTGGTTAAATATTTGCTCTGACAGTGATTCCATTATAATTCTTTACTAAATAAGCTTGAGTTGCAATAAAATCTGTAATAGGGTTTGATTTGATTCATTATTATTTGTTTTATTGTCATAATTATTGCTTCAAATATTTTAATGACAAACATAACTGGATTAGAATTTAAAATAAAAATGTGTAATACATTTGTATTTAAAATGACTGTACCAGGAATATTTACTAAAACATACAGAAAATGTGCATCTATTTAAAAGGCTGCTGATAGATTTTGGAACTAAGGCAAGGGGCACCCATATCCCCAATGGCCATAATCTAAAAATGAACAAAAATCTGCAGCCTGGCCAATATATCACCAGTATGATCACCAGTATGCCACTCTGATCATTATTACTTACAAACATATAGAGAACACCTCCATTTAAGGAGATGACAAAAAGACATACAAAAACAGAACACAACAAAGTTCAACTCACCCAGTAGTTTCTTCCCAGCTTGTTGTTTGTGGATACTGGTGATCTCTGATTGGCAGGGAGCCTCTGAAACATTGATTTCAGATCAACGGTTTATTCATTCATCTAAGGGTTGCTTTTCACATTAATTTAGTGTAAAATCTTTTTTATTCTTCTTTGATTGCTAATAACAAACACCAACAGTGTGAAACGTAAGAATCTTACAGGGAAAACAAACAGGTGATTATATTTTTCAGGTTTCAATCAACAAAGTAGCAGGACACAAATTTATGCTGTTTAGTTAAGAATTTTACTGACTTGATTAACTTGACCTCAAAAATATCCTATTTTTATATCCTGCAAGTCTATATATAACTATATAATACAAAATGTGCCATGGTATGTTAAAGAATAAGTTGTATTCTTTGCAGATAAGCATACATGTAGCTTTACAGATAAACATACATGTAGCTTTATTTATCTGTTCAGGAATATATGGTTGTTCTATAACAGTGTTAGCTAGTGGTATGCAAATATGCTTGGCTGTGGATAACAGTGCTTCTGTATCAATAATTGAAAGCCTGCGAAAAAGCATGTGTGAGTTTACCCTGATATCTCTGAAAGCAAGCACACCACTCCTGGCTGGATATGAGCCTGTCTCTGTCTGGGTCACATGACCTGAGGAAAGCTTTAGTGCACACATCACTCTTCTCTGAGCTCAGACTGGACAGCTCTGATTGGTCAAGCTGAAGGTCAAAGTTTGTGTCCAGCCTGGAGAACATCCAGCCCAGAGAGTCCTTACAGAGGGGCACTTTGCTCATGTCTATCTCTAAACAGACACAGGAAGGGAGAAAGGAGATTATTAGACAGACTTTTTGTTATCAGTTTGTGTTACAGTTCAGTATCAGGCTAGCACCAACATTAGCAGCTTTAATGCAGCTTCTTACTGGCAGCCTTTTACTGGTGTGTGTGTGTGTGTGTGTGTGTGTGTGCTCACTCTTTTCTGGCTTTTGGAACTTGAATTTCTTGCTGGGATTGCCACTCTCATGGAGAACAGTGATCCAATCTCTCAGTCTGCTGACCACTTCAGTCATCTCAGCAGTACCACACTCTACACACAATGAAACACACAGAGAACATCAATACATGTGTAAATCAAACAGCCACAATACAGGACAATAATTTGTTTGGACCTTTTTTTAGACAAATCTTCCAGAAGTGATTATATGTTCTTTGGTTAAAGCTGTCACTGTGATTAAAATAGGTTTAATTGTCAAATTCCTGGTAAAGAACTTCACTGTCCATAATCCTTAACAAAGCTTTGCCAGTAAAGTTGCAGTTACCATGGTAACAGGAAATCATTGAGTGCAACAGTGACTGTCCATTATCAAAAACCACTGCAAATGATGTAATCAAGTCCAGACACTCTCAAACAATTTGGTTATATTCAACTACTGTATTATTTATATATGATTATTTATATTTGATATGTTTTGTCTTAAAGAACTGTTAATGACTGTAAGTATTTGCTTATGTTTATATTGTTATGTTATATTTGACCACACGTTTACAATGCTTTATGTCACTTTAATAAAATACAATTGAGAACTATGTTCTGTTAGTTCAAGGAATGAAATACATTCTTATGTTTTTTTTTGTCTCATTTCTCTTATTTCTGTTCTTCCTCTGATATTTTGACTTCCAGCATTTGCGAGAGGCTCAACAAATCGACCAAATCAGACAGTTGAAAGCTTACAGTATATAACTCTGTAAACAGGGGATAACACCTTCAATCCCTAAAAGGAGGACTATATTAAAAGATCTGGCCTGCTAACACCTAATGATTGCAGGTTCATTGCTTTGTGAGGCTGATCTACAGCAAACTGCAGCATGACAACATACCGTAAACCCAACAGCTATTTCACCTTTAGCCCTTGAGGATGAAACTTAAGTCCAGCTAACCTTTAGGGTGAGGGAAACAATCCCTGCTATTATTGTGGTATAGCCAGTACATCGCTGCCTGGTTCAATGGTGCTCATGTAGCTTATCTGTTAGCATTGGGATAACAGTGGCAAGGTCATGGGTTTGAATCCCAAGGTTTATTTGGTCTATATATAAGGTTTATATGAATGCACTATTGGTAAGTCGCTTGGGAAGTGTTTAACCAAACATGGATACTATAAAACTCCAAGATCTTCTGTTATAATAGATAACATCAGCAAAACTGCCTGCTGGTAAGGTTTATATTTATCCAATGTATAAATAATTTCCAATTTTCTTTGTTAACTGCGTTTTCTGCACCGCATGACACAATTATTTATTTAAATTTGTTTTGTTTTGATATGTTCATTAGATTTAATAGTCTGTGTATATCATTTGGGGATGGTTTGGGGCATTTGATAAATCTAGTTTTGTTGTAATGAACTAATGGGCGTAACTGATTGAATTTTTGAAGCTAATGTTCAGACATGTGTTCTGATAGGGTGCAGAACTGAAAGGAAGAGTAGATTTGTGGATTTGTGAGTAGCTGTGCAGGGTTACAGTATATCTGTATGTTAGAGGTGTTGGTGATTTTTATTATGTTTTTCATTGTTGTTTTAAACATTGAATAAACCCCTGTTATGGCTACATAATCGGGCAACATCTGATCTGTAGAGTATTAAAATTGTTTTTACATAAAACAAGCTAGACCAATCTGTATGAATCAAGATCTTTTTAATATCTAAATTGTTTCCATTTGGCGTTATTAAAATTAAAAAATCTGTTTAATTCTATTCCTTCCAAACAAAAGACTTTTTCTTCTTGAAAAAAGGCCATTAGATCTGTGATAATTCATACTTCAGTGTCTCAGAAGACCATCACAGTCTGCATACTAAAGTCAATAAATGAACGTTTTGTATTGATGTTTTCTAAATTCTAAATAATGAATTAATTTTCAGTTGTAATCATATAAGCTTGTACATAACATTAGCTTTCTAGAATGGACAATGGGCACACACTGATCAATACCCCTGTATTGTGAATTAGACATTACATGGCAATGTTGTCAATAAAATGTATAACTTTAATATATGGATTTGGTTCTTGTGTAAAATGAATTGTATAGTGAACCACTTAATGGAATTACTGTGTCTCTAGCACACAGTGCAAGGATCTGACAAACTGAAAATCCATTAATTCCTCAATCAATCAAATAATTACTTCTACTGCTCATGCTGGACATGAAGGTGACTCCATGCTGATCAATAAAAGAAAAAAACATTGATCCTTACACCACAAATTCTGACCCTTAGCTGATCTACTAAGTGAACGGCTTAACGAAACATTTGTGTGTGTGTGTGTGTTCCTAGTATTCATTACATTATGGGGACCAAAGGTCCTAACCATTCCAGTCAATTTTGACCTTGTGAGGACATTTTTCGGGTCTACATAAGGAAACAAGCTCACAATCAACTTCATATATCCTCGATCCATGATTTCTTTTGAAAAATTTAAATTGCTGAAATATTTCTGTAAGATTTAGGGTTACTGGAAGGATATTGAAAATATAGTTTGGACAGTATTAAAATCAATTGCATCTATAGAATGTCCCTATAATACATGAAAACCCAACATAAGGTGTGTATGTGTTACAGTTGTCCTGCTGTAATGCTGCAACTGAAAAAAAACAACTATTTCTTACCCCTACTAAAATCTGATTTATCAAACGACGTGTTTATATGTGTCAACAGACAGACCTTTAAACAAATCCACTGTGACAATGTGAGCTAAATGATCTTAAGTTTAGTTTGTGTAGCTTTGAGCGAGGAGCTGTCATTTAAACCTTTTGATGACAAAGGCGACTAAATCTCTTCTGTTGCCTGAAGCATAACAGCCGAAGACAGGACTTATGTTCATTGGGATAATGATGAAAACAAACATTACTGAGCTGTCTTTCTCGCACACATGTAGTCTTGACACAAACAATCTGGAGCAGCAAACATTTAATAGGTTCCTATGGGATACAGTAGGTTTAAGAAGACTCTACCCAATGCAAGACCAGTTTAGTGATGTCTAGTGAAGATGTATTAAAGTCTCTTTGCAAACCCGTTGCAGCTGTAAGCAAGCCAAGTGCCCTCCCTGGTGAGCACAAATCTTACCTTACTAGAGAGATAAAGATTTAAATCAAAGGATCACTGGCTAGCTTATTTATGCACAATCAAGAAAAAGGTATTTCTAATGACTATATTAAAAATACCATATTGGCATCCAACTCATAGTCCAAACTGTTTCTGCAGTATGTATATTGTGTGTAATATGCACATTTTAAATGTATAGTATACCTTGTCTAATATACTATAGGATACCCTACCACATTTACCAAAACATGCAGATGACAACATATAGCAGAAAATTGTATCCCACAATGCATAGTGCTCAACTTACTAATGAAGTTACTAATGAAGTAATATCAACTACGATTTATAACGTCTTGACATCTTCTTGAGATAATCGGACTGCTAACAGTTAAGTCACAAAGTTTGATTAAAAAATACAAAGCAGCCTTTTTTTCCTCAATATAGTAATGGGATTCCATAATATAATGAGAACACAATAATATACTGCTCATTTATTTGTGACACTTATCATTGCACATCATATAGTTCACAGTCCATTAAACATAGTTTGCAACATATAGTGTATAGTGCACAATATGCAGTAAGCTAGTATTTCTTCTCTAAGAATGGCAGTGCATACTTACACTGTCTGTGTACAAGCCCTTATGAGACTAACAGAAATGAATTGCATCAGTGGAGTGTGTGTATAGTACCTCTTTTTTCCACGGGACTCCCTGAAGGACAGGGACACTGTCCTGTACACTTCACAGAAATCTGCTTCCCAGAGATGCAGGCTTGATATTCTAGTTTACACTATGACACACACACAAAGCTGAGATTAGATAACTACATTGTTGATCAAGGATTAATCTCTCAGTTGAATACCTCTGTGACACGGCTTTATGAAAAGCAATTCAAACAGTATTCATATACAGACCCTGTGTGTGTGTGTGTGTGTGTGTGTGTGTGTGTGTGTGTGTGTGCGTACAGGATTGGCTACACTTACGAGGGGCAAAATTTAATGTCCAAAGGACATTTAAAATTGCCCTCACTATTTCAACTTCTCATTAATTTACAGAATCATGCACTAAATTATCTAAATTAAAACAGTTCAGTAGCTTTAAAGGAATAGTTCACAGAAAAATGAAAATTCTCTCATAATTTAGCCACCCTTAAGCCATCCTAGGTGTATATGACTTTCATCTTTCAGCCGAACAAAACCAGAATATATTAATATATTAATATTATCCGGGCTCTTCACAGCTTTGTAATTGCATTGAATACTGAAACACGCATATGTCAACTAGTCCTAAGACACGCAAGAACCAATAAGTTCCAAGTTATTTAGCTCAGTGATCAGTTTGTTTCCATGGAAATGTGACATATCGATTGCTTAATAAGATCAAAACATTAATCATTTTCTCCAACAAATGTACATTGATTAACCATCTGGCGTCATATGAATTACTTTTATGATGAATGGATGGGCTTTTTGCACCTTGAAAAACTATTGCTATTGCTCTATTAAAGGCTGTTACAAAGCTGGGAAGAGCCAAGGTATTATGTAATATAACTCTGATTGTGTTCGGCTAGAGTCATATACACTTTGGATGGTTTGAGGGTGAGTAAATTATGAGAGAATTTTCATTTTTCAATAGACTGTTTCTTTTTTTTTAAACAATGCACTCATGCATTCATGGTAATTAAACCCATGACCTTGGCATTGCAAGCACCATGCTCTGATAGTGGAGCTATAGGAGAGCCACTATGAGAGGTGATGCAAT
The DNA here is from genome assembly GCA_036877545.1 of Yasuhikotakia modesta. Classification (NCBI taxonomy): domain Eukaryota; kingdom Metazoa; phylum Chordata; class Actinopteri; order Cypriniformes; family Botiidae; genus Yasuhikotakia; species Yasuhikotakia modesta. The sequence goes on along the minus strand of JBAJNP010000179.1, from coordinate 75,565 downwards.
TTATCATGTAAATACATAAACTCACAAACATGCTGTCTACAATGTTACCTTGGTGGAATAAGTGTGTCCGTCCGTTCCACAAACAGGTGAAGGATGCACAACTGGACATCTCTTGCATTTTAGCAGGGGCGAGTTCAAATTCATGCCCTTAAAACTGCACACAACACCAGCAAAAATGTTGAGCTGTAGTAACACAGACTGTATTTGTTCCTTCTTTAAAACACAAACTTTGTTTGTCAGCCTGTTTCTCTCCTGGGTTCACTGCCAGTTTATATCCGTCTTTGCATGTCTTTCATTGGTTCATAAAGAACATTTGTGTTACAGTATGGTAACACCCCCGGTACGCTTCCTGATTAGTTTCATAACAATCAGTGTTGACAACTGTAGCTTTGCAAAATCCAGGTCAGTGTGTGCCTTATTTGCACCTCGGTCGCAAATACACAAGCCCCCCCACACACACACAATTATACAAACTAATTCCCAGAATTTGGCAGGCAATGTTTCCCAGTTCATTCCAGCATATGTTGACTGGATACGAACATAAAACAACCCTTGTTATTGCTCAAAAGCTTTTGTCATTAACATCAAACGTATGCATGCAAATGTACCATGTAACACAATTTTCAGAAACATCCAAAAAATCCACTAAAATGCCCATAAAAGCTCAAAATATCTTATTTATATGCTCTGTAACAAATTTGTCCCATGTGTCCCTCTGATTGAAAATGCTGTGACAGAAATCTAAATGTGGTCCATTTGCTAACTCACTTTAAAGATTTTTCTCTTTGCTTGTAGCTAATTGGTTGATTATCTGCCTGTGATCTGTGACTGAGAACATAACTTACCCCATAGCAGTATAGCATGTTACTATAGCAACAAACTCCTATTAAAAACCTACAGATACTTCAGAGTTGGATAACATTATGTCTCAACTTATCCATACAGCCACTTACTTTGTTTTATAGGCCACTAAATCTCTACTCTAGAACAATCCAGTATGTTGGTTCAATTAAACAACTCTTTTGTTAAATGCTCAAGAAAATTGTCCTGCAGACTTATGATCTTTTACAGAGGTGTGACTTTCTTGCCCTGTAAATTGTCTAGGTCATCTCAATTTTAAGGTACTAATGAAAGACTCAAATTACCAATATTTTATTTTGTTTTCAGAAATGAGAAGTCATCTGGTAAGCGTCATACTGAGTGAAGAAGTTTTACCTCATCCTGCGTTGACTGATACAGGTGGCTGTTTGGTAATCCTCTGCCACACACACTTTGTGGCGACCACATTTTATTTTGAGGCATGGATCTTTGGCAGGGTCCAGAGCTGAAACACACATTTACAGTACATTTATTCATTTGCCAGATGATTTTAAAAAGAAACTTACATGTGGGGCAGTATTCATAAGTAGAATTAAAGTTAGGGAGTATTTTTGTGTATGTATTGACATACATTTGTGTGTATATATAACTTTTTTACAATAAAGTACTTTTGCCTCAGCCAAATCCGCAGCCTTCCTGTTAGCTCAACTGGTAGAGCATTGCATTAACACTGCAAAGGTTGTGGGTTTGATCCCAGGGGAAGGCAAGTCCTGATAAAAACCTGTGTACCTTGAATTCACTGTAAGTCACTTTGGATAAAAGCGTCTGCCAAATGAATAAATGTAAGTGTACTTTTCTACAAATTAATACCATCTTGTTTACTATTTATCAATGTTCCAAGTATAACAAGATTCTAAATGTGAAGTAATTATTACATATTCTGTTCAGTTTAAGCACACCCCCTTTCTATGAAAGTTAAAAAGAGCATTATAGATTGCGTTTTACTAACAAAAACATAATGTTTTCCTGACAAATAAGACAGATAGACAAATAATGTTGTCTACTCCCTCTTCTAGTTCGTAATTTAACTAAATGTTGTCTAAATGTTGACTAACAAATGTCATATATTTTATATATAAAAGATGCAATACAACTAAACCTGCAGATTATAGCTGTGGCCTTGTGGTCATCGCTGTAACATATTGCTCAGGTGTTATGGGCAACCGGTATCAAGGTCCTTTTCTGTTATCCCTCTGTCCTCCCTTGTCACTTTCTGTCTCTTCTACATGGTTTTGTCCAAAGCTCCATTTTTATTCCAATGAAGGCACAAAATGCAGCCCAAAATTAAAGGAAATGTTTTTATGTAACTACATACATCAAATACAATCCGTAACTTTTGTCCCTCTACTACTGTCTGTGTTTAAAACAAGCTACATCTACAGTTACAGGACATGTGATATAGCAGCCAGATCTTTTTCTTTTTGTTTACAGATAGACATTTCTCATGAAATTGAACCCGACAGCTCAAATTTTAATTCATTATTATAAGATTACCTTTGTGAATTGTGGTAAGGTAAGAAGATTGCTTTGAACACTGATCTGTCATGTATTTTGTATTTTTCAGATTACAGGGACAATTTTAGTCAATAAAATAATCAACAAAACCTGACAAATATTTAGAGCAAAACCTTGTTTTGGGGACAGGGTTGTTTTGGTAAAAACTGTATACAAATAAAATAAAGTAAATAAAGATCATTTATAAAGATAATTTATTAAAGTAAATAAAGATAGATATTTTTCTGTTACAGTTATGTTTTATTGTTTTTAACTAGCAGTGTAAAAAAAACCTGAGAAGTGTGTGTGTGTGTATGTATGTATGTGTGTGTGTGTGAATAACGATTCTATTTCTGTTGAAACATAATGATACCAAAGCTAATGCTCTGTGACGAAAGAAAAAAATGTTCTAACAGTTCTAACGTCATTAACGCTATTTATGGTTTTAAAAGGCTAACACACATAAACGTTCTCTGAGGAAGATACACAAAATCTCACATACATACTTATCCTTTACCTTACCCTTGCCAAAGACCTTACACACACAACCACACTTCTAACGCTCTCTGACCTCAGATGTTAAGAGCCTTAGTCAAATCCCACACAGGCTTTAGGGCTTATCCAATCCCAATCTCCTCATCGCCCTTTGAGTCTATTGTTCCCGGGTGTGTGCCATTGATTTGCACATCATCATATTTGAGTGTGATCTGTTTTTTTTCTTTAATTGCTCTGCTTGCTCTTTTCAACTCTCTCAATGCGCTATCAATAGTCATTTGCATAAATATCAAAACCCTTATGAATATTCAAGGAATTTCTAATGACTTTCGAATATGCATGATCTTGTAACATTTACTGCACACTGGGAACTTGATGTGAAAGAGACTCTTAAAAAGCGGTTTTCTCATTTTCTCAGATGGATGTAGCGTGATGATACGGGTATTAGACCACAGCATGTGACAGTGAATTAGCACAACAGCTGAGTTCTCGTTTATGCCTGATTAACATCCACTCAACACTGATAACCCGCGAGACGCTGCGGCTCAAATGACCGAAGATCCAGATCTTTTCATTTTAAATGACTTCATTAAAATTTTGAATGAACTTACATTCTCACCATTCGAAATCTATTCATTCAAGGAGATTCATTTCTCATTTAATCCCATGTCACTAAAGTTGCTACTGTTGAGATTTCCTGGACGATTAGGTTTTTAGTGCCTGTGAATGTGTTTTGTGTTTTTTTACAACTGTACGCTCTTGGGTGATTGATTCTGATTGGTTGAGAGATCTTTTTTAACATGCCCTAAACATACACCATTGGTTGGCTAATGTTGCTGTTGCGCTGGATATTCAATGTTTTACATATTACGTTGAGATTAAAGTAGCTATTTTAACATCCATTGGCTTTTAACGGAATAGACATCTTACCTTGATCAAATGGCTTTCCTGGGCTCCATGTCCCTGGTTCCTAACACAGAAAAAGTTGATAAAACAGTTAGAAGTTGGGGTATCAACATGCGCTTGATCTTTCTGAAGATATGCATGTTAACAGTTCCATGTTAGTTTAACTCCACATACTAATACTTAAAGCAACAGGTCTTCGCTCCTGACACTATGTACTGTATGTTGTATAGTATTGTCAGCCATGACGAATGTAGCCCAATTGTATTTCATGTTTTGCCTAGGGCAATGTTATACTCTAAGCCTGCAGTTACACTTAATGCAAGCAATACTGTTATTATTTTAACGTCACATAGCTACAATTGCATTAAATAAACATTACGTAACGTGGAAGAGTTTCCCTGAAAACAAATATACGGTTAGCAAGAAACAAAGCGGCAGTTATACAAACCTCAACCTCCTGGTTGTAGAGAAAGCATTGAGGAGAAAACAAATAAACATTAGACAGAACAGTAAACACTGAATGGAATCAAAACACAACGGAGTGCAAAATACATGCAATAAACATACAGAGAATGTATATGTATGGCTTGGCATTGTGCTGGAGTGTTTATTTTCCATCAGATTCAGTAATTGGTCTGCCCTTGTCTTTATGCCTAATTAATTCAGATGGTTTATATGTCAGTTTCTTTAAAAGTTCCACCAAAGACCATCAGCACCATATGGTGACACACTCACATACACAAATATGCAGACAGGTATGAATATGACATGGCAACTGTCAGACCCTCTTGCTAATACAAATTTCCCAGTCTCTCTCTCTCTTTCTCTCTCTGTGGATATGTGTGGTGTGCATGCAAATGCGTCTTGTGACAACAGCACTGCATGAAACCAATTACAGTCTTTCCATTGGTCATTCACAATTTTCTGTTCCATAAAGATCTTTATCTCTCTCAGGCTGGCTGTGCGCAAACATTGCCATTGTTCTTGTTTCCTCATGTTTTGTGCCTCAGTTTCAGCATGTAAACACACCTGAGCTATACTTGGATCTCCCGTGACTTTCTGCACTTTGCATACAGCAAAAATCAAAAGAGCGGCTGTGTGAACCAGTTTTTGAATTTTTTTAAACCACTGTACCAATTTATTATTTTTTTTTCTTTTAAACACAGACCTTGATGCAGATTACAGTACAAAAAAATTTGGATTTTTATTTTATTTTATACAGGACAAGTCATTTTATTTTTGTATTTTGTTTACACAATAATAACTAACTAAATTAAACACGATATATTATTATTATATCAAGTTAATAAGTCCTTGTTAAATCCTTGTAGAACTGTAAAAATGCTATACATTTCTCACTCAGGTGCATAATTTATGTAAACAGAAAATTGCATGAACTTACATGTTCATGAATGACTTGTTTTACAGTGTTTTGTTTGGTGTAACATGTTGGGTGCAATAAAGACTTATACAGAACCAACATCTAACTATATAGATAAGTCTAAAAAGCAGTTAAAAAGAAATCAGTTTGTAATTTGTAAAAGTCAAGTGACCCACTATGTGTAAAATTGTTATGGTATCTGATGAAAATAAACTGTTTATTTCCTGCATGTGTGTCCCAAAATTACAACTGTAAAGAATTGTAGGCCTAGGGCTCCTGTGTGTGCCTCAGAATACATTGTATTCCTTCCTTCCTTCCTTCCTTCCCTCCTTCCTTCCTTCCTTCCTTCCTTCTTATCTAAAAGCTCAATTGAGAATTAGGAGCAAAGTAAAGAACAGTGTAGATTTTCTTACAAGCAGCTTTTTACGTGCCACAAACACACACGCTTTTGCTAGGTAATGTGACACTTAGGCAGACCAGAAGGGAGAAAATGTAACTCTTTATTTTAAAAGGCCCTTCTTAGATAACTCATGATAATCACCAAACAAACACTGAAAAACATGTATACAACCTCAGCAAGGAACCATGTACAGCAACATACAGTATATGTAGCAAACTTCAATTTTGCTAAATCTTTTTGGTCATTACATTTTACATAAAAGCTTTCTGGTGAGTGTGTGTGTGCATGCATGTGTGTCTGTGTGTGTAGGCTGTCTGTTCCATTAAGGCATCAGATTTTTCTATAGCTCTTATGCTGAAAGTATTCTGTCTTTCACTATTGTCTGCTGGCTCAAATCTTCACAACCGAGAACAGAAACCGCCTCCAAACTGTTGTAAACATCTGCTCTAAAATAGCTGGAGTGGGCCTATTAAGTCTAGACTCACACTATGAACAGCAGACCAGCTCAGGGCATTATTAGAGCAATCAAAGAAGATAGCAGTGCCATCACCAGAGCTTGGTGCATAACTCCTCCTGTGCACTTTAGCATTAGCTTTCAATACTTACCCTGTTGCGACATGCATAACCATATTTACAATATATTTACAATTGTACAGTTTGTACAGTATATTTATATATAACTTTATTTGTAACCAATATTTTAGATGCTACATTATATTGTGCTTGGTTCCATAATTGACTTAAAGGTGCATAACATTAACATTTCAAATATTCAATACAAAGATTTAATCCATTCAATCCATTTAATCCATAACTCAGAATTTTCTTCTTTTGCTTATTCTGTTTTTTTCACTAACCAAAGATGTTTAATTCACTGTGAGAACATTTTGCCATTGTTTTGTCTTTCTAAGATAAAATTCCCATTTACTCAACAGTTACCATGCTTCCGACACACACACACAGACACACACACACATTAGTGCAGTCTGTGAACTATAAATCATGATTATTTCCACTGTAATTATGTTAGGGGCATTTCTCAGCATACAGACAGATTTCCCTGGGTGTTATTGGACGGCTTTCAAGCATATGCTGAATAAATAACCAATAAAGAAATAGAGAGCAGCACTAATATGTACTATATGTCACAGTATTTAGTACTGAAACTAAAAACATAATGACTGTGGACAGTGTTTACAGAAAAATGTAGTTCTTATCAGCACACAATCTGAGCACACTGAGAAGCAGGATGGTGTGTGAGTTTGAGGGCGGCCAGCATGGCAGCAAGGCGGCTGTTCTCTCATGCAGAAAGTGCCGGAAGCTTCTTACCCTTCTGACATCATTCATTCTTTATGACTCTCTCTCTTTCTCTCTCTCTGTCCATTTTTCACACACATATGAATTCACACGCACTACACACAACAGACACACAAAGAGAGCAAAATCTACATACAATCAAAACACAATCAGCCCATGGCACTAACTGTGTCCTAACCAGGCGTAATGCAATAAAGTGACAAGCGATTAAGTCTATCTTCAGTGTAAAGAAATCTCAACTGGAACAAAGTGACCTCAAGTCATTCATTTTTAATAGGAGTTGGCAATTTCCGGGGACAGGAGTGACGACAACCATTTGCAGTGCAGACGAAGTAGAGCAGAGGTCAACTTTATGCAAATCATTAGTGATGTAATACAGTTTCCACCAATGGGAGTCCAGATGACAATCTGATATAAGCAATTATAACTGTCATAAGAATGGCTTCTAGCAAACAACAGTACAGAGTTACTGGTTTTTAATTGCTGTTTGTTTATGGCCCTAAAATGTGAGTTTTTGTCCTCCACTGTCGTGGTCATGATGAGGACATTTTCTCTGTTGCTTGGTTTTGAGATTAATGGCTACCTCAGATCTTACTCTACATAGCTGTACGCTGAACATCAAATGTTCTGACTGTGATCACAGTGAAGACAAATTGGTTGTTGCATTGCGTCTAAAAACAGATGACATAAAGCAAACACAACAATGTTTTCATTATAAATACCAACAGGAGGATGAAAACACAAATGAAAACACTCCTTTATATCTCACTTTTAGACAGCAGGAGAGAAAATAAAGACATCTGCTTAAGTCGCTGACTTTTTCCAGGATTCTCCTGAGAAATCTCACATAGAAATCTCACATAGAAATCTCACATAGTTTCAGAAGACATTTCAACTGTCACCCACTGTGCTCAGATTTGACAAGATACCAATCAGCAATTAGAAGATTTCAGTATGAGGTCAAACATTTCTCATTAAAATTATTCAGGACCAATTTAACTGTGCTATGCTATCCACATTCTTTTTATTGCTCTTTACTCTTAAGTTTGTCAACAACTGCCTCATTTATGTCTGTTTCAGAGGTTTCAAAGGAACATCTGATGCAAAGTTGATACCTAAATGAAACATAAATGAGACATTAATAAGCCTCCTGGGTTATAAAAGCGCAACCACTTAGCAATAATATTTTCCTGTGGGTAACAGCAGCTGCTGTGTCAAATTATGTTAGATTATATGTATTAACAACATTAAGTCACAAGTCTGCATGTGTTTGTGTCTATGTAGATCATCCCAAGGGCTATTTTCATAAACAAGGCAAAGTTTTTCTCTCTCCATTAGCTCACGGCCCAGAGCAGCCTGCCAACTTCCATTCCATTAAGAGGACAAAGAAAAGAGGGAGAATGAGGGAACAAAGCAACAGACATGGAGCCAAAGATATAAAATCGAAAGAGGCAAAGAAAGACAGGGAGGGGAGAGAGTCAACACAGGCAGTTGGTATCTTCACTTAATATATATTCTTTAACAAAAGCCTTCATATATATTGTGTGTATACAGTAGCCACAGTGACACTTTCCATTGAATTACACAGTTCATGAATAATAATATGCAAATGTTCAAAATACTAGATACAGTTATTTGACAATACTTTATAATCTGTATATTTTTAATTCTTAGTAATATTTTCCTGTGAATTTCCAATAATATTTGTTATTATATTTTTATATATTTTTATAGTTGCATTTTTATTGTGTCACTCAAGGGGTTTTAATAATCCTGAACAAATATTTGCACAATGCAGGTGCAAAAAACATTCCTGGAGCCAGGGGCAATTCTTTTAGCATAACACTGACCTAATGCGATAAACAGAATCTCTTCCACGAACATCCATGAGATCCATATGGTTTTGTATTTACCTGTCATAACCATGGCAAGTGATCATTTTGTTGGTTTGTTGGTGACTATTTCTTTAGTGTTGTGTTGTCCCGCCCACCGTGTAATCTCATTGGTCTAAAATCCTGTTCCACGCTGTTGTATATTTAACACCAAATATCCTCTGATTGGCTCTGACTGAGTGGTGTCATGCAGTCGTATGGCTTCCAGTATAGACAGTAAAATTCCTTGTCCTTAAAACTTCATGTTACACGTTAAGGGGACACAGCCCCTTACCCGACTGATGTGGCTCAGAAAAAGTCTTGTCTGTAAGTGCGGGAGGTCGCAAGTTCACATCTCGGTTGACTGGCGTTTTTTAATAAACCAATTAAAATAGCATCTGTCTGACAGCAGGTGTTTTTCGAACTTCTGGTTATTTGGTGGACAGAATCAGTGGGTATTTTGTCGCACTCTTGTGGGATCCAGGCAGTCCCTGCTGTCACCGTGGCGACTCCACTTTCCAAATCTGACAGACAGCCTCTCATTTCATACCAAAGTAAACACATGATGGGTGAGCAGCCCGGTCTCTCTGTAAGAATTAACTGGCAGAGTCTCCTGAAGTTATGGACTAATGCAGAAATTCTCCACACTTTCTTCTCATCTCCTCTGGTGGCATTAGCCTGAAGTTGATAGAGCATTTAAACGTCACCACAGAACGGCTAACAGAGAAGTCAAGAGTGTGAGTTTGTGTGTGTGTGAAAGAGAGACGGGGTTGTTTGACGAGCGGGGCGATCACCGATGGCCATTTTCAGCCTGTCAATCTCACAAAGCCTCACACATACACACACTTCACCAATCAAAAGCTTGACAGCACCAGCCTACATGTAGCATACACACGCTGTCTCAGTGCTTAGATGTGATTGGAGGTCTGTGATTTTAGGGCTTTTCAGTAATTGCTTTGCTGTGAGGGCCAGTTGATTAGAAAAAAATCCCATCAAGCCACGTTTGCTGAACAGCTACAGTAATCTGCATAAAGCACTTTCTCTTCGCTGATGGCCTGAAGTGTTACATGGAAAGTCTAACTAATCTTTGATGTGACTGAGAGCAAAACTGAGTGTGTGTGTGTGTCCTGGATGCTTTTTATAATCAAGATACATGTGTATTGTATTTCACTTGTGTTATTGATTCTATATGCTTAAAAGTATTTTAGTTTTAAAGGCATATAACTAAGCAGCATCTGAAGTGAATATTTGACCGAAATGAAGTATGTATTTGGGTGGGAGAATAAGAAATTGAAACTATTCATCTAGCTCAAGCAATCAGGTAGTGAAACATAACATCTAATTGGCCACTGCCTGCACAGAAGACCTGTGCCGCCCATGTAACTGACTTAACTACATCCCTTACATAAACAACATGACCACAAATAGACACACGGGGAAATTGATGTCATCTGATCCAGATGATATCACTGACCGCCAATTAACATCATCATTCTTATAAAGGACCCCGTTATGTAACTCATGGGCTTTTTGATTTGTTTATTTAGAGACTGTTGCAACTCAAGGACATACCTGTATGTTACATGGGGTTGACCTCCAAAACATACAGATTGATTATCAAAGGCTGCTTAGACATATGCCATGGCTAAGGTCAAAGATAATATTGTATGTCATCAAGTTAAGAAATCAATGTTTTGTGTCGTTTCCAAGGCACACAAATTTCTGATCTACTGTATGCATCTGCCATGCCAAGTGCTCTAAGTGATAATGACAAAGCCTAATATAGCTCAGACCTTCGTCTTAGTGTTGTATTAGTGCGTTGATGTTTAAAATACAGGAGCTCACCGCCACTTAACGGCGCACAAATGACGCACTCAGTCTAATTGATTACTGGCCGTCTTCCGTTATACTCAGAAGTAATACAAAACGGAGTGCTAAGTACGGATTTACAGAGTGCGTAACTGAGGCTTTACACAGGCCAGATTGAGCCGTATTGACATTGTATGCTTCTTTACAGTTAAACATTAGGCATGCGTGACATTCGCAAAAAACATTTTTAAACAACCTGTACGGAGTCAAATTTACGGAATTATTGGTTGCGTCTCAAAACCAAGTAAGCTGCCTACCTAGACAGCATCGGTTCGAAAGCGCACATGAAGCCCAAAAATGCTCTCTAGGTAGACTTCGTCCAAGATTTTTAAGCAAATTAGCTCTTAATATACAGAATAGCAGCTGACACCAAGTCACTCACGTCTCTGAATTTGTCCCATCTGCCGGTCAACCATTTGTCGTCCAGAAAATTGCCGTTCTCGTTGCGGGCAGAAGCTCCGGCGATCAGCAGCGCGCACACACCGACCAGCACAAGCATCTGCATCGAGAGAGAAATCAACGCTCACACGCTATATACTGCTATATAACACACCGACAGAAACATGTAGGATAGCGGCTATAATGATCCGTTATGCGTCACCTTCAAGAAGAGGATATACGCGCTGTCATTGACTGTAGATCTCCGTGCTTAGACTGAACTGATCTTCACTAACCTCTCTCTCTCTCTCTCTCTCTCTGTCTCTCTCTCTCGCTGACTCTCGCTCTCTCTCACTTTAAGCGTATGCTCGTGAAGGCGGACGTGGGCACGCGTTCTTCCCATTTCCTGAACACTGTGTATTGGGTATCCAATCCTGTTGTTTTTACACGGGGATTATACGATAGAGATATTGTTTGAAAAAAATCGTAGGGCCTGTTTAACTTTAAACGCATTGTTCTTTTTCCTGTGTGCGTGTGGGGTGTTTATTTCATTTATAAACAAAGATGTAGAAAGGGTTGGAATATTTTCTCAGACCTTTACAGAACAGTTGTGGCGTTTAATTTCTTTTGGAAGATCAGTTTCTGTAACACATGCAGTTCATTAAACACCCTTTGTTATGGTTTTGTGATTCTTTAAGCACCAAATAGTTTAAGTTGTTACAAAATTTTATTATTTACAGTTAATATCATAATATTAGCCTTTAAACACCATAAACATAACATACCAAAAATATAAAGCCATATAAAGTCAGATATTGTACTGTAATTTAAAAAGTGAAACATTTGACAATTGAAATATTGTGATAACTTATACAAATAAGACCACCTGCCCTATATGTGACATATGTAAAATAGTTTAACCTTTTAGTTTTGAGTTCCTTTCAGTTCCTTGTATCCTATGTATACCAGTGTGGTTTCATTGTGTTTACTTGTTTACACTATTTAGCTACCATATATATTATCATATCAAATATTATCATAGTCTTTTTAGGCTTAAGGACAGGTGTCACATAAAACTGTGATTGGTCACTATATGTCTGTTAAATGGCTTCTTGCATTCTTATAGAATGTTGTCTCTTGTGTGATTATTCTTATAGAATCACATCCTTTTCTGCTATGGCATACCTGGTAATCTTCAATGGTAAGTACATTACTATAAATGTGATTTTTGTTTGTTTTAGACAAACATAAATAAATAAATAAATAAACACAATTACTGACAGGAATAAACAAACAAACAGAAATAAACAATTTACTGACTGTGGTACTGTGGACTGAAGTTAAGAAGTTGCTAAGAAGTTATTTCATACACAAAGTTCATACACAACATTTGCAAAGTTGTGCAAGTTTTCTTATTGATTACTGATTCCTTGCCTGAATTGCCAGTCAGGTATTTTACTTTATGATTTTAAAATAGATCATTTAGCTAGTTCTCCACAATATGATCACAATTGCATGTTGCATGCAAATACTGTATATTTATGAAAATTATAAAACAGAGTTAACTTCTGTTACAATGGTGTCCCTACAGTAAAATGCTGTTGCTCATAAATGTTGCTGCTCATTGATGTGGTTCTTAAAATCTAAAAACAGGAAGCAGCTAAAATGGCTTTGATGATTGAGCTACAAGTCAACAGCTGTCATGTGCTGTTTTCTTTGTCATCAGCATTAAAGTTTCAAAACTAAAGAGTTAAATTGGATTTGAGAGGTATTTTCTAGACGGGCATCCAGTTAAGCTCTAAAAAATCTGAACTCTTAATTTTGCGTTCCATATTAGCCAATATTTCTGTGGGAAAACATGTTGGCAATTTAATGAACATTAATGGATCATTAAAAAAGTTTTATTAATTACACACAAGGTTGACAATTTTGTCGAAAAACATTTTTGTTATGGTGGTTGAAAGTCTTTTCAGTAAAGTGATTTAAAAATATTTATATAAATATGTATCTTCTGTGGAAGGCGCAGGCCTTAAACTGTTTGTGTAATTAGTGGGTTTATATTGTAATAATAGGATTTCCGACTTGCCTGTCAACCAATGTATACGTTTATGTGTTGAAGGGGGCCTGGCTTTGAAAACAGTCTGAAGGGAGAGTGGGATCTTATGTTTTAAAGCTTGGCTGCTATTGTTAGACGATACAATAATGCTTACCGCGCCTTTAAAGACACGTTTATATGTGTGATGTACATGATTCTTTTCTCAACTGTATTGTCCGAACCTGAGGTGAGTTTATTGGGCCGGTAAAAATGAATTAGTGACGGTAGAATAAGAAAGAGCTGCAGAATGTAACAATTAAAGGAGTTTGGAGCACATCTAACTAAGAACAATAAAATATTTAAAGAAGAACAAGCGGTCTAAGTGCTTGTGAGTCACCTGAACAGATAAGGGAGGTGGGCGAGGGACTAAGCTTGTAATATGTGAACGAACTGTTGGCCTTTCATTAGAAAAATGTGTAAATTCAAAGTGTAGCGCCCTCTGCTGTTGGAGAAAGAAAAGGCAACGAGGGTCCTCTTGGTAATGGATTATCCATTGTGCATGCTTTGTTGATGGCAAAGATGAAGAATAATACAGTAGTACAGGAGTGACTTCGATAACATTTGTCTGCCAACATACTGTACTTGCAACAAAGGCACACATAGTAAGCAGATGTTGATTGAATTGATTGTCCTGTAATTTTCTTCCATATACATGCAACCATGGGGAGACAAGAAGTAACTTGTAATATAGCAATAAAAGAAATTACTTACATTAACAACTACTAATACATGCTGTAAAAAAAAAGCTCACTGTTGGTTCATGTTAATGCATGACTGGTGTTAACGAGTGGGACTTTATTTTAACACAAATCAAAATAATTTTTAAACAAAAAGCATTGCAACAACAACATCTGTTACACCTAAAATAAAGTGATTGTGTTACATTTAAAATGCAGTGTTGTAGTACAGAACAAATGTACTCTCTCTGCATATACATCTGCGACATCTGCAGTGTCTGATTTATCATTATGGATGATAAAAAGGAACACTGACAGTGTCAACGAAACCCCTCAATAGTGTTGTCACATGTTGCATTCAGAAATATAACCCTGTGAACGAAAGTTGTGTGGTGTGGTTAACTCTGATGTGTAAATTCACAAGACAAAAAGGCATTTGGCCAATACAGCGCAGACCAGTATAAACATATGTTGTATGATTTTCTATTTCACAAATAACAATGGTATATTTTATCATTTTTTTTTGTAAGTATTTTTTATGGCTCTAAAGGACCTCTGAAATATTTTACTACAACATTATTTTTAAACAAAAGCCCTGCTGTGAGACGTCATGAAAAACACAGGAAAAATGACAAATGTTCTGGCCATGGCGTGCCTTGTATTATTTAAAACATGGTTAAAAATGCAGTATGGGCCACTAAAGAGTGATTTCTTTCTGCACACACACACACGCAGACACACACACACACACATACATTTGTTTCACTATATTAGGAGGACATCTCACTTCCTTTTCTGGCATTTTCTGACCCACACCTATTAATATGACCTCATGGCCTGAAACTGATCTTTGAGTTTGTTACTACTGCTGATTACCTAAAGTGTCCATACAAGTCAGTTTCTGACGTTTCGCCATATGTGTTAAATAATCTTCAAAAATCTTGCTTTTACAAATATAGCCAATGCCTCTACTTCGCTCTCACACACATGTGTGTGTGTGTGTGCTGACAGATGGGGAATGTTCTTGGTTTCTTTGAGAACAGCTTTCAGAGGAAGTGACTGATTTCACATCCAGTTCCTCGCAGCATTCGACCTCCTTCACCTGACTCACAACATGTACACATTTTATTCTCTGCCTTTATAAACACTTGTGTTTATGTATGAATACCTGTGTTACCATGAAACGAGAAGTGAGAATGTGAACAGATGGCGCAGCAGATGAATTGAAAGAAGTCTGTGAAAATAGACACACAGAAGTTGTCTTTGTAGCGCCTGCAGTAGTTTGCAGTTTGTGGAGCATATTGTTGTTAGGGCGAGCAGATTTTTAAAGTGTCATATCGGGTCACTTCAGTGGGGGGTAGCGGGGGGGAATATTAAGTAGAAATTACATCTCCAAAAATGTCCCAGAGTGCTATCGGTGACTATACATCAGTGCCATAGCTTTAGCTTAAGCTCAGTGTCTTTCTCTCCTGTTTTTATGGCACCTCCTACTTATTTTATTTAGTGTCTTTAAATTATGAATAGAATAAAAATTACAAATATGTGTTTTTGCAACACAACAGTGTTTTTGTAGAATTAAACATTAACATGAATTTACTGTACAGTCATTTTAGCAAAATACTTTAATGTTACGTTTGTTAACACAGGCAATGTTAGCATTAGTTCTTAGCATTAGTTAACGCAACTAGTTAGTGCGACTCAGTAACTAGTGTTACTGTAGCACAACTGGTAGAGCATTGTGATTGTGCCACAGAAGGTTGTGGTTGTGTTTGCAATGAACACTACTACTGATCAAATGTATAGCTTTGGATAAAAGCATCTGTCAAATGCATAAATGTAAACAAACTAGTAATGAACAATCCATACACAAGATTTGTTAGTTTTAGGATTATTTTTAACATTTGTTAATACATTAAAAGTTTTATTTGTATTAACTTACATTAACAACTATTAATACATGCTGTACAAACATGTTAATGAGTGGGATTTTATTTAACACAAATCAAAATAATTTATAAACAAAAAGCATTGCAATAACAACATCTATTACATCAAAAATAAAGTGCTTGTGTTACATTTAAAACGCAGTGTTGTTGTCTTTCTGCATGAACATCTGTGACATCTGCAATGTCTGATTTATCATTATGGATGATAAAAAGTAACATTTACATTGTCAACAAAACCCCTCAATAGTGTTTTCACATGTTGCATGCAGAAATGTACTTTGTTTTGGCAATTTCTGTGGCTTGGTTTGAAAACTAGCTTGCACTGAAAGAACAGCTGTAAATGCATGAAGTTATTGTTATAGCAACCACTGAAAAACTGCAAACTGATTTGCTAAAAAAAAGCATTAAACGAAAGTAGCAGCAAATTAGCTTACAATGGCAAAGAAACAACTTCTCTTTTCTGTAGCACAGACACTAACTGGAAGGATTTAAGCAACAGCTTATTAAAAAAATTTCAGGATACCAGAATAAGCTTTGTAGTATCTCTATTATGCATAAACGTTCCATAAACAACACACATAAAAGGCAATTAATACAGTTTAAGCTGTAAAGCTGTACATTGAAGATATAAAGCTAAAAGAAAAAGTATAATGTTGAGTTTTTGCTTATGCTGGTTTGTTTGTCCTAATCTTGGTCTTTATTGACACATTTAAATAAAGTTTATTGCCACATGCAAATATGTTTCTCAAACAATAGTACTACAATACAATATTACACACATCTATATCCACAATTTTGACATTTTTGCATTCAATCTAAACAAGTATTTGCACTTTATTAGTGAATCTCATTCGCTTGGGCTCCATTGTTATCTTGTGTCTGTAGTATGTTGTGTTTGAGCATTGGATGACATCAGTGGTCATGTGACCCATTTTATGTGAAATAAACCATTTCTATTACTTTGGAAAAAAGAGTGTCAATTTTAAGAAATCTTAACAACACTTATTCTTTATTTTAGGTGTAAAACCTTTAATCAATTGAAAACACTAGGGGCACTATTACAATAATTTAGCAAATAATATAAGTTAAATAAATAGAAATGAATAAAAATAAATAATATGATACAAAATAAGAAAAGACAAAAGGAGAGCAAGCTTTCCTACCAGGCTTACCAGACAGCAGACAGGGACTGAGAAGTGCATGATGGGACATCTCAACATTGAGGGATATTTATGCATGACAGGTTTGTCCTTTTACACTTGCTCACAAAGAGAGGAAGTCAAAAGTAAACGAATAAATCTTTAATTAAATCTAGTTTTTAGTGGACATGTGCCTGAGGCATGGCTGAGTTTAAAGTAATGATTTCACGGCAAGACGTTAGGTGTGTGTGTGTGTGTGTCTGTCTGTGTGTGTGTGTGTGTACAATGCACAAATAAATGATAAAATGGTTTTATTAGAAACAATCAAATGGGACCAACGGGAATAAATGTAAACAGAAACAGTTAAGAGATCAGAAGGGATCAGATTATAGGGAATTAACTCTGTGGGGACAACAACGCATGTGCTAATGATTGACTGTGGGCGCTGTTGAAATAATAAAGTAAATAAATTAGTGTTACAAACTGTAGAGGCACTTTGTATGCAAATATAAGCGAATTAGTGTTTAAAGTTTATATAAATGTCTTTATCAATGGTAAGTACATACCAGATACATAGCCTTTGCGTTGAAAAAACTGCCCACGTCATTTCCACGGAAGTGTCTCCCTCTGCTGGTACTTTACACACTTTACAATGCAGTTCTCAATTCTCACCTCTGGGTGACAGTAATGTACTGTTCAGCAACCAAAGCCCAGCTTAACTTATTTTCTAATTTTTAATTTTTGTAAATCTATTTAAATATATCGAATTACTAATGGTGTTCTGAAGTTACCAGTCTTTCAAAATATCAAAATATCTCCTGTTGCTCCTAGTCTTCCTGTAGCTTAACTGGTAGAGCATGGCACAAAGGTTGTGGGTTCGATCCAAATACAACACAAGTACTGAAAAAAATGTATACCTTGAATTCACTGTAAGTCACTTTGGGTAAAAGTGTCTGCCAACCTGCTTTTAAAAAGTGTTTACATATAGATACTTCTACTAAATTTTAGATTAATTTAGAGTTATTGACTTCTTAACTATAGCATAAGTTCAAAGTAAGTTGTTTTTGAATTATGTTATGTGTCAAAATGCAAAAACAAACTTTAAACAGGAAATATAGTAATATTAGTTTAAAAGAATGTGCAACATATTTTATTGTACTAGAAAACAGAAAAATATTATCCTAATGAAAAACAGGCAGCAGACAACAGAAATCTTTCAATCCCAAAGAATGACTTAAGAGTCAAAACATTCAAATGCGCTTGTTCTAGTGTGAAGGACGTTTAACTGAGATGTGTTTTGTGGGCTGGGGGAGAGAGAGGCCCTGTTATTAACACTAACCATAAATGTCCTCTTTGACCGTCTGCAAAGTTTGCAAGCTGGTCTCTGTTTTCTCTGGCTGTGGTCTGATATAAACCTTTGCCCTTACAGTATACAGGTACATTAACTTACATAACTATTAAATGTAAGCAAATGTCTATAATATTCATACATTTGCAGTGGCCTGAAAAATGTCACACTTTATTTTTCAAGGACAGGAAAGTATTGGAAACTGTTTGTAATATTCCAGATTTTACACAAACCAAGGTAAAAGTAAACAGATGACAAATGACATAGCTGGTGAGTCACTGAGTAAGAATGTATTTCTACAAACCTTTGCTCTCTTTACATATTGGTGATAATGCAGTAATGCGTTAATGGTCAAGCAACCTCAGAAGTGAACACGATAGGTTTAAGTATCACCATAGCAACCCTTGATAATGCACCTTTAAATCACACACACACACACACACACACACACACACACACACACACACACACACACCTTCCCCCGTACATGCCAGATCATGGGTTTGGTGTTTATCCAACAACAGTGGCAAGGTGAGCCAAACGTTGATGATCTTGAGATTGTGTATGTGTGTTTTAGTGTACAGTGATGTTTACTCATAAATAAACACAGTGTTAGGAAGACATCACTTGAACAGTCCATGAGACAAAGTAAGTGCCTAAACTGTGTTTGTCTAGCTGTGTGATAACTCTAGATAACTCTTAGTGGTAAACATTAAAATTAGAGGTGACATTATTTTTAAAACATGACTGGCAAGAGAAATACTTGCAATACAAAGAATTAAAATAATTGTAAAACAATTGTATAACAGTTAGCTTTTGTCCTTTGAATTTGATATGAAAGGTGCATTTGAATAGTGCTCTCATATTTAGTAACAACTATGTATATATATATATATGCTATATAAATGTTTTGTGCTGCTTGGCTGTTTACACTTTTATTACAAATGGCAAAAATATGAAAAGTACTGTTCAAAGTGTTAGAAACAGCACCTGTTAAGGGAGAGAGAAAAGATTTTTGAGGTGAGGGAGAGAGAAAAAGAGGATTTTTTTATTTCATTTAAACAGACGACTCAGCATGTTCCTGCAAAGTGTGTATTGCTGTGTGATACACACTGGTTAATGGTTTATCCTCCGTTCTTGGAATATTGGTTAAACTATAGACAAAATAACTGACCATATTACATATACAATATAAGCTATATCACAGCCAGGCTGGTATTAAGTACAACAGCGCTCTTGCTTGTTTAATATAACACTAACGATTTTGATTCATTTATTTGATTATATTAGAAAGTTAACAATCTAACAACAGGTAGTTTAACAGGTTAATAAAAATCCCTTCCCCAAACAAGCAGCAGAATAAATTCTTCTTTTTTATATTTCTTTGGACTTCAAACTAGCCTTTGTACAAGGCTGCTTCTAAATGTGATAACAGTGAAACGTAATCCTTCGTGGTTGGCTGTGAATGATTAAGCAGCTTGTGTAAACCTCTCTCTCTCTCTCTCTCTGTATATGTCTTTCACTCGCCCCTCCCCATGATTTGCTTATCCATGTACCAACTGTGTTGTCTGTATAGATACTTACAACACTTTTAGTGACATGTCATAAAACCATTTTCTCTCTCTTACCTGCCTCTTGCGGCATACAATATACTTTGCCAGCCACCCCTTCTATCTATCAGTATCAGTTGGTGATTAAGTATTGATATCAGTCTCAAGTGTCTCATATGACACCAGCCAAGTGACAGCACACACATACACATTTCTGAAGAATACCTTAAAATTAACTGTAAATTTGGAATATGCTCAACTGTAAATAAACACCAAATAGTGCAACAGCCCTTGTACAGGTTCTGAGTCAGAGTCTATTGTTTCTGTTGATAGTATGTGCTGCATGAATGAAAGTATGTATAGCTATAATGTGTGCACTTACATTATACTGCACATACGTGTGTTTGTACATGTGATCAACTAACAATCTCTAAATAATGCTGTGTGGGTTGATCATGCGCTCTATGGTATAAAGTAGCTCCAAAATGTATTTAGACACTTAAGCCACACTTAAAAATGCATGAATGGCGTTGCATTAGATCAAACTAAGTGACACCTTTTCTCAGAATTAACTTTACTTTCTAAGAAATGTATTGCAATTTCTGTTAACCAGCTGGTTTTAAGGTCATTTTCAAAGTTAGTTACCTTTACTCTCAAGTTCACACAGATGGCCTGGTTTAAAATTTTTGTGGAACCACAGTATCTGTTTTGGCCTCTGAGCTCTAACACTGAGCAGTTTTGATCCAATGTACTTATTTGTGTAAGATAAACTCCTAGGTTAGAAATCTAGGACAATCCACACCACAAGGTCAAAGGTAAGAATTTAAACAGAAAACCAACACAAACATGCAAAAGGCAGGAACACTATGGCAAAAACCATAGCAAGACAGACAACGGATCAATAACCAACAAGACCACAAATATTTACATTACATTTACATTCATTCATTCAGCAGACACTTTTATCCAAACCATGATCAGATCGGATTATTATAAGCACAATGCTTCACAATTGATCCAAGAAACAGCACAATAATACATATATAATAGTATTAAGACAGATGAGCGCCGTTATATATTATATTATATTATATTATATTAATGTCTAGTCAAAGGTGTCAACAGTGCTACCCACTGAGCCGCTATGTCATATTATGATATTATAACAAAATGGTTAATGTGTCACATTAATGGTTAATGTCCTTATTTATTCAGTGTACATCCTGAATCCTATTTGGTGCCTACAGGCATGACACTGAGAGTGTCTCTGTATGTCAGTATTTACCCTGTTGCATCACCTAATTTATCCCTCTTTCTTGGTGTTGGAGAGAAGATGTTTGTTTAACGTTTGAGGAGATTTGTGGAAGGATCCTGAGCAAATGGTTACTAGCGGATCAGCATGCACTAAACAAACACAGAATTTACTCTGGAATGGGACAAACTTTGTTGGTGTGGTTGAGAAAGTCCTCGAAACAGTTTTGGATGTAATCATTGGTCTTTTGAATGCTTTTTAATAGTTATAATGCAACTTTATTAATGAATTATTATTGCATACTTACACTTTTCTGTAAACCTGTAATATAATGGTAAGCCCAAGAAACATAATTTATTATTTACACTTCTAAAGCATTAATAATTACTCAAATACACAATACATTACACACAATAATGACTTACTGTAAGAAACACTGATTTATGTGACTATTTTTTTCCTGAACACTGTGCATACTCTTATATTACATGCAAATTTGGTTTTAGTAATACCAGCAAGAGAAACTAAACTGCTTTTTTTTTAGAAAGATCTTCTCACATTTACTGTACAAACATAAACAGACTTGGAAACCTTCTTTCAAAGTTGAAGTCATAGAAATGAAGCTGTACGAATATGTTCTCATTAAGAAACTTTTCAGAAACTTTTCATTAAGAGAGAGAAAAGTGCTGTAGTCTTCTGAAAAACAAACAAACAAACAGATGAGTTTATTTTTCCCAGCATTATAAATATCTGGGACTTGTTTGTCATTTTTGGTTGCATTTATGCTTGGGAACCAAATGTATGGAAGGATAGGTTTTTACTGAATAAGATGCCCAGAAACATGAGCTGCACCCACTGAAGAGAATCATCAATGATTCAAACAATCCTCATGTTCTTTCTTTCGCTCTCACATGCAACACAGACAGACAAAGACTGCACTGTCCTATCTTCAGTTAAGAACTACATGAACATTTCTATGTATCTGTAGACTTGGTATGCTTTCCTTTATGTGTGCTGTGCACACATTTGTACATCATGAATTAATATTATAGCTAACTAGCTAATTATTAATTATTATAAATCAAAATCTTTATCATTAAATCAGACATAAACTGATAACCACAATAATCTAGTTCATCAGTAAAATAAACAACTGCATCTAGCTTACAAACTAAAACGATTAACTAAAATGTCTTTATTAGTCTACTGGAAAAATCACTTTTTAATAAGTTACTTAAACGTATTAAAATACGTTTATAGTTTAAAGTAGTAATTATGCCTTTCACACTCTGGGAGTCAATAGGGCTGTTAACTTTTATAACTCATTTATAGCACGACTCTACCTTAATAGAAGCACGATGACGCACCTCATATGCAAATATACCTTTGGTGAAAGAGCACGAAGCACCTGACGCTTCCCAAGGGATCATAACGCAAACCGAAGTCTCCCTATTGTTATAGAGTTTACACTGCTACGGCTCGACCACTCCCTTCAGTGACTGTGAATTGAGGTTTCGCATATCCCGCCCTCCCTGGAGCTCAGATACACAACGCCTCATCTCACAGCCATTGGAAAAACCACCTCTCCCTTTGCGGCAAACAGGCAATTTGAACCGGCCGACACAATTTGTGGATTTATGTAAAAGTGTCAGAGGCTGAGAGTGAGTGGGGACGTCAGTTTCGCGTTCAGACACCGATCGACCATATTCACCTGTACAGGTAAGAGTAAAAGGGCGGCGTTTCCTTTTAGAAACAGGTGCTGCGCTCAACACTGAATAAGTTTAACTTTGCCATAGTTACTTCCATACACACTCAACTGTCATACGGGGTTTGTATTGCAGAGGTCGATGACGCTTCAAAGCTCTTGCGCATCTCATTGTAACTTGTTCCTAAATCGCTTTGATCGAAACTCATCTGCATGGTAGCTTTAGAAATGACCGAGTTGTAAAACTCAAGAATGTCACCTGGTGTCTGTAAAGTCGTTTCCTTGATAAAAGTCACATGTACTGTTTTGGATATAAAGCGTTTGGACTTGACCTGAAGTTTTACCTGCTCACTTTTACCGGTCGCTTCATCAATGTTTGATCAGTATGGGCAACGATAGTTTGTAGGGGGCATCTTGCTGTAAGACTGACACTCAAGTCCGGCTTGATTTTCCTAAAGGAAAAATAAAACAAAATAGATACTGTAAATGCTGATAGATTAATCTTGTACAGATATTAAAGTCTCCGCTGTGTTGTTCATCACATTTTTGCTTTGTTGTTAAGAATGGTGTTTGGTTGAAGGGTTCATCATTTCAAAATGACTGTCCTTCATATTTAAAGCGATTGAACAGGTTAGATCTTGCTTTGATATGGGCAAAACAGCCCATGGTTTCAGTCCAGTAGCCGGAAGGAGGTCATTCTACGTGCATCTTATAACCGGCCCAGCTAAGTATGACTGATAATAATCTCCTGCTAATAAACTTTAATAGTCAAGAATACGTGAATTTACATCCTAACCTATTCATTGCAGTGTACAGAGATAGAATATCAATTAAATTAGGCGCTTTTAATTTAATACAAAACTAAGTAAAATGTATATCAAAAATGCCCATCTCTTATCAACCAGCGATCTCAGTGAGTTTGTTTTATACAGTATTTGTTATCGTAAACATTATGCTAGCTAGCTTGTATTAGTAGACACAACAATAAATATATAATAAGTATGTGGGAAGGTAAAATCCTGTTAGGCCAGTTGAGGCCTGTTTTTTTTCATGCTTCTGTTGTTGTTTCACTCCGCCTTTTTTGTCTATTGCTGAACTCCTTTCGAGTAAAAAAGCTCTACTGTAAAAAACTTAATGTTGCAATTATATTTCTAGCGGTCATAAAATGTATTTTATGGTGACTTTTTGTAAGTAAGCGAGTGCTACTGTAGCTTTGTTTGTTCTTGAAAAGTATGTGGCCTAGTGGGGTTTGCATTTCTTTGCATATTGAAAGTCCATTCGAACTCACCTACCACACGCAAAGCATCCATTAGCCAATTCACTTGTCCTCACCAGCGTCATTCTTTCCAGGGACATAATGTGTTTAGTGGGGGTCTTGTTATCTTTAGTGGTAGAGGTTGGCTGTCTTCAGTACAGACTGTTAAGTAATATGGTCATTTCACTGTATAAGATCCTGAACAGAGCCTCGGGGTTATTACTGGACTGTTGCATTGGGTTAGCTGTGTTATTATTATGAAAAGAGAGATTTTTATGCTATTATCTTAGACAATATGATGCTTAGGTTGTATTTATCAAAAAAGCAGATAAACCCCTATAATTATTGGCTATTCAAAAAACTTTATAACCTTAACTATTAACCTTAAATATTAACATTTTATGTACATTTTACATTTCACTTTCTAACTATAAAAAATCAAAGATTGAAAAAGGAAGATAGGTATTTTATTTCACATTTAGTAACATAAGTGCTAACATTCACTTTTGTTTTTTGTTTTTCTATATTTGACAGAATGTAAGTGTTAATGAGTGTTTTTTTGTTATAAAATACTATGTACTGTATAGTATTTTATATAGTGTTTGACTGTTTGGGTATTCACTAGCCCTTATTATGTATCACAGTGGTCATAATGTCACCTGACTGCAATGCTCATGTGTTAAAAATGTGACCTCTTCCAAGCCTTGAAGGCATAAAAAAGCGCATGATGAAAGCTGTGTCTGTTTGTGTAGATGACCTCTCAGACTCTCAGACATTTTAATCTGATTTGACCTAATTTTAATGGTAAATACTCCTCCAATCTTAGTTTCTGTCAAGTATGTGTTGTTGTTGTGGAACTGTATGTACATATTGTGTTACATTATTATTCCTATTATAATATGAACAGATGTGGAAACCTAAAGCTTCAGTGACTGTATTTAAATTTAAAACTGTGTGATAATTGTAACACATTGCCTTCAATAACCTACATTTCAGTTAATAGTGTTTTGCCATAGCATCGTTTATTTACTTTGTCAGTATGATAATGTTTTCTTATAAAGGTATTTAGACAAATTTGTATTAGTCCAATCTCTGATTGCCTCTCTGAAAGCCTGGTTGTTTGACACTTATTGATTATGTAAGCCATTTGAACACTTATTTAATGCACCCATTAGGAACAGTTTTAAAGCTTTAAAACTATTTTTTTTTCATTTGAAGAATGGCGTTATGTAATTGTACACACAGCAAAGTGATTAATTGTATTGTTCATCTAAAAAATTTCCATGTGTTTAATAGCCAATGATTCTCCTTTCTGACTGGAAGGAAACCTGAACCATCCATTAGTAACACAAGCTACGACGTTGCTATGGTACAGCTTGACTTCGGTAGTGTTACCATGGTAACCATCAACAGCTTGTATGAAAAAGTTGTAATAATGATAGCCCACCTGAAACTAAGAAAACCAAATGGCAGGAGGGTCATGTTAGAAACAACAGCCGTCTTTTAAAAGCAAGAGAATTATGAAATGTGCCTCAACAGCTGGCTTATGAGGACTGACACATTTTGTCTCATAAATAGAATGACAATTGCCCGAATTCATTAAAACAAGTGAATTTGGAACTTAAACCCCAAGTGAACACCTGTTCATTTACACAGGGGAGCGATTTATAGTTTTGTATATATTGCATGTTTCCTGACACAGGCATGACTTTTGTTTTTTGAGAGGATTATTGCATGCAGAACTGTTGTTTAACTATCTGTGAAAAGAACAAAAGGGCCAAACTTCATTTGGATAAATAATCAAATGAAGGCAGAATTTAAAAAGCATTGATGCTTTCAATGTGTGATAGCTCTCTCAGGGCCTTGTTATCCTAACAAGCCCTTTATCTGAGCAGAATAAAAGCCCTTATCCTTTCCCACTATCTTTCTGTTCTTGCCTATTGTCTTACCTTAATCTGCACTTCCAGAACTGCCCCCTCCCACAATGACAAACACCTGTTTATTGGATCCCCAGGCTCATGGCCTGGTATAAGTTGATCTTTAATTAGAGTGTGAGACTAAAGAGAGTCTAAAGATGACAGTAGAACAGAAAAGCCTTTAGGGACTACTTATAACATGTTATTGAAAGTGGCATTGCTTAGGTATGCAGCATTTCCTTTAAGAACCAGTCAAGGGGGGCAGTTGGTTAAGAGGAGCCCCACTACAGTCCTGCATGGTATAGCCTTCTCATACTCAGGCCCTTAGAATTTTTGTGGTGACCCTGTGTGCCATTTTTCACGAGTATTTTAAGGCTTTGTTTACAGTGTCCTCACATCTAATTTGTTTGTCAAATTTGCATTGTTGCTATAGTAACAGGGTAAGTTTGCTTATTTTTTCCCTGCATGACAAACTACAGTTTAAAGTTTAGCATGACTACGTAGGTAATACTGAATGACTGAACGACTGAGCGGTTTCAACCACAGCATGAATATGTCAAATACAGTAAAGCCACTGACACTTACTGTGTCCCGTGCGGCCTATTAGTTAAACCAATGTTCAATACTATGGCAACAGATGATTACAGTGACAGTGCAACAGTCTCAAAAATTTGAAAACAAACAGTAATAGGGTGCTGTGTGAACAAATGTCTCTGTAAGTCTGAGATCATAACAACGCCATTTGGTGGAAAAGGTCTGTGTAAAAATAAGAGGGATTTGTGTGTGTAAGTGCATGTTTGCAAAATGTGCACTGAACTTTGTTCGTTGTATCAGAGGAAACTATCTACAGTGTGATAGGCCCACACATGCAACCTCAGTACTAATGAACAATTTGTCTTTGACAAGCACAGAGTACTTAGTGTGCATTCTGGTCCAGTAGGGAAAAATCAGTAACCTTAGATATCTTGTCCTATTGTGTTTAAGTTCAAATGCTTTGTAAATACATTAAAAATAAATAATTAATCATGAATTAAATGAATCATTTGAATGGTTATAAGATTCATTATTTTTTTTTACATTTTAAAAACTCATTCGTTGATATTCAGTGATAATCTTAAAACATTTTAAAGCATTTTATTAGAATATGAGTAACAGTCATGTTTTTTCTCTTTCTGCAGTCATGAAGTCTTTTTTCCCGCTTGCCACACTGCTGTTGTGTTTAGCGACAAGTTTCTCCTGGGCAGCTAAGATCATTGTGGTTCCTCCCATTATGTTTGAGAGCCACTTGTATATTTTTAAAACGCTCGCCTCTGCTCTCCACGCTGAGGGCCATGACACTGTCTTCCTGGTCTCTGAAGGCCGAGAGGTCCCGTCATCCGACCACTACCGACTTCAGCGCTACCCTGGAATTTTCAACAGCACCTCAGCCGACGATTTCCTCCAATCAAAAGTTCGCAACATCTTCTCAGGTCGCTTCACAGCTCTGGAACTTTTCGACATCCTGGACCACTATTCTCAAAACTGTGATGCTGTTGTTGGCAGTGCGTCTGTCATGGAGCAGCTAAAACAGGAACGTTTTGACCTTCTTCTCGTTGACCCCAATGAGATGTGTGGATTTGTCATAGCTCACATTCTGGGTGTTCAGTATGCTGTGTTTAGCACGGGACTGTGGTACCCGGCGGAAGTTGGTGCGCCAGCACCCTTGTCCTATGTTCCAGAATTTAATTCGCTGCTAACAGACCACATGTCATTGCTGCAGCGGGTAGCCAACACAGCAGTGTACCTGGTCTCAAGATTTGGTGTCCAGTTCCTGGTGCTACCAAAATACGATCGAATCATGAGGAAGTACAACATCCAGCCGTCGGTGTCTATGCACGAGCTGGTTCAGAACAGTCGGCTCTGGATGCTGTGTACTGACTTGGCACTGGAGTTTCCACGACCCACTCTCCCACATGTTGTCTATGTAGGGGGCATCCTCACCAAACCCCCCAGCCCACTGCCACAGGTAAGAGAAACACTATTATTGCATTAAAAATGTTCTTTAAATGTTATACATTGTTTTTAGTGACATTACTTTTTTATGCCTGCTAATTCAACTAAGCAAAATGTAGGACCCATGTATTTAGCTCAATTTGAATCAATGTGTTTGTCTCCAACAAACATAGCCACAATTTCTGTCCAATAGTGCTGTTGTTTTTCCAGTGAATGCTTTGCATGCACAGTGCTTTTGATGTAAAATTCATGTATGCCAGTAAATGACGCCATGTACTGATAAGGGGTCGTCTGACGCAGGAACCTCATTTTGATTGGCCGGGATTTTATTTGGCCAAACCCCAGAATACCACAACCCACTTCCACCAATAAGTAACCTACAGCACATACCCTCCTCACCCAATAGTAAGATTCATTGGACTAGATTTATTCATCAGTTGAATCTGGATTCATATCATATACATATCATAAACTCTTTCATATACATATGTTTAGTTTGAATAATGATTTCTTGATTTATGTACACATAAAAAGTAGAAAGGTGCTTAATGACCAATCCAACATGTGGTGGGAATTAGCCATAAACTCTATAAACATTACATAAATAAATGTTTATATATGTAATATATATACATATATGTATATTTACTACATATATACATGTATATATGTTCAGTTTACAACAAACATTATCAACTTTGCCATTCAAAATTACCCACAATAATATCAAAATCTGTGGACATTAAATATATATATACATGTGTATATGTCGAGTATACTTTAAACATTATAAACTTTGCCATTTCAAAATTACCCACAATAATATCAAATTCTGTGGACATTGCGCTCACAAAGGCTGTTCTTATCAATGCGGCTAATTTCGTGGAGCTGTCTGCTGAATAGGAGTGGGGGTTCTGAATCTAGACTTGCACTTTTGGAATACCAAGATCCCAAAGACTCTCATTGTATGCCCTGGAGCCATAATGCAAATAGCGCATGTGTCAATGCAGGGTGTGTGTAAATGTGCTCATTGTTGGGCGTGTATGAAGGACACTGAGACTAGTGTGTGGGGTGGACAGTCAGTGCCAGGCCAATGCAGGCTGTTCAGTTGCAGCTGGACTCCTTCAGACAGCAAAAAAGAAGTTTTTAAACAACACTACAGTCATTCCAAGGCTAACACTAACACAACCTAGGCTAACACAAAATCCTGGTAATTCCATGAATTTATTGTGCTAACAATTGCACCAACAAAGGGACATCATAGCTTTTTGCAAAGTTTGCCATGCTATCTTTATTGCTAATGCCAGGCCATTTCTTAAATTGCATGCTAAGTAACCACATGCAGGGTACAAAGTACGTTTCACGTTTTCCAAACACTGAATGGTAGAAGAAGGTCGGTAAAATTAGCTATATGCTATCCTTTCTCAAGTAAAACAACTTTGTGTTAAGGTTTGGCATTAGATAATCTAATCTAGTTAAATGTAGTTTACAAGGTAGGTAAACAGGTTTTGAGCAATTTTTTTAGGTTGAGAGATTTCTAAACATGCAGTTTATTTCTGGCAAAGGTAGACTAGTTTAAAACAAGAAGTAATAAATGTCCACACCTTGAATCTGTTTAATATATGATTCACAGACTTAACGAAAATGTTGTTTACACTTGTTCACATAAGAATGAATAAAGGGTGCAATGTGTCTTTAAGCCTTGGTTAAATTATATGTGTATGTGGGAAGATTGAATGCTTGTACTCATATACTAAATTGCATTTTTTTTCTCCTATGTTTAAACCAGCACAGCCTCATATAATATTGTATAATGTTTTAGTGTGTTGCTAACATGATTCATTTGTTCTGTATATTGTTCTTTAATGGCCACAGTTGGCAGCATTAAAATCAATATACCTTTTAATTCAAATCATGTCCTTACAGATTGCTGAAACATAAAAGAATTATAATTTTATTTACTCATTGAGAGTTTAACAGCCCTCATAAAAAAGGATTGTGGCGGTAGTACCAGTGTACATTTATGCTGTATTTTTTACTGTTGTTCTTTGATGGATACAGTTAAGCAAGAGTGCTGTTGTACTAAATATAAGCACAGCTGTGATTCAGCCAGTAGGCCTGCTCCAGGTTTTCCATTTTCAATCCCTGGCTTATTGCACACCCAGTGTTGTACAAACACGTTATGTCCCAGTGCAGTTATACAAAATATCGTCACTCAAAGAATTCCTCTTCATATATCACCAATTATATATATTGTAATTGAAGTCCAGCTATATACATTAAAGGGCTTTTTAATTCTGCTCCTGGAGACTCATTGTCTTAATGGGCACTTAGATACATAAACTAACAAATCAATTTGTGTGAACTGTTTGACGTGGGCTGGACATATTATCTGCAGAACAATGGGTATAAGTAAATATCACAGTAAAACTCCTTTAAATTGTTTGCCTTCCTTTAATGGTGAATTATAAAATGTACTGTTGTGTTTGATTTACCTGTGTGTGTACAGGAGTTTGAAGCCTGGGTGAAGGACACAGATGAACATGGATTTGTGGTGGTGTCGTTTGGCGCAGGAGTGAAGTATCTTTCAGATGACATTGCTCAGAAACTAGCAGGAGCCTTGAGCCGTCTACCTCAGAGGGTCATCTGGAGGTACGGCCATTTATTCAGTCGTTCTCTGGAATAGTGTTTTATTAATCTTACCACCAGCCAATCAAATTCCATCCTGTTTCTTTCATAGCAAATAATTATACTCTGGAAATCAAAGTGTTCTGTGTTTGTGTGTAGTTGTGAAGTGTTTACACCGGTGGAGTCAAAAGTACTATACAATGCTTAGGGTTGCACACTAAGGGTTGAGATAATCGGAAAGAATGTTATCTAAAGTTATCTAAAAGAACAGAGTCAGCCGATGTAATTAAGCTACTAAACCGTCTATTACAAGGGATGCAAGGTACAGCTTTTATATACTTTTAGCTTTTATAAAGCTAATTTGCCTAAATTGTTTGCTTAAATTTCCCAATGACCTCCAGTAATAAAATTAAAAAATACCTTCTGTTTTTAAAAACAAAAAATGACAAAACATTATTGTACAGCATGTACTTCCTCAAATATGCACGTTATTTGAAATTACCACTGAAATTGATTTTCTGGGACATCTTATATCCTTATGAGAGCATTTGTAGCCATATAAAACATAGTGTACTGACTATAATGTATATATATTATTATAAGGAGCCCTCCAGTATTGGAGACAATTAGTTTGTTCCATCTGTGCCCAAGCGCCTTACTCTGGTGAAGGCAGGGGACATTTCTTCATTTTATAATGCAATAATGGTTTTACACAGAGCAGTGATTGGACTAAAACATGAGTTACAGTCCAGTGAGATTTATTGTAAAATCATTACTCTGCTCATTATTGAATGCTGTGGTTTGTTCCTCTCAATCAAACACATTGTGCTCAAAGACATTGTATTCCCCATCTTCAAAATTTCCCTTATTACCATATTATTTAATTTATTAAACAAAATGTGTATGTTCATTTTGTCAGTGAATGGCTACAAAGGTTTTATGGTTTATGATTATGGTTATATAATTTGCCCTTCTTTTGTCCTAAAGTGAAGTTGCATGCTTATGAATAGCAACATGTTTTGTTGTTTTAGCCAGTGATATTGTCATGACACCTGTAGTCATGTCACATAATGCCAGTTGCTCTCTGGTGTTCATGCAGATGTGCCAAGGCAAGACTTTACTAATGAGCAGACTGTGGGGAATATTGGCACACACACACACACACATACACTACAAAAATATATAGAGATAGACAGACCAACAGACTGTTGAGACAGAAATAACCCCTATTCATAGTGTACTATATATAATTACACATAAAAACAATCAAAACATGGGCAATTGAAATAAAATACATTTAGCAGATATTATGCTCTTAACTTTATCTTTCTAACACATCCAGTCTGCAAGCATAGTATTGTGATGGCAATTAGACACACTTGCTGCTGTTTGGTCTCTTAGTAACTGTAGAATGTTCGTCATTGGGTGTTGATCATACTGGTCTCCTGTGTGTGTGTTTGTGTGTGTGTTTGTGTGTGTGTATGTGTGTGTTCATTTCCAAATGACAGAGCAGGCAGACTTCCTGCTGTATACTAAACCTCAGACCAGACTTCAAAGCAAAGCCTTCAGATTATCTCCACTAAAGACTATTGTAGTGTTGTTAGTTTAGCCAGCTTACCATTTAGCAGGTTCTTTTATCCGTAGTGAACCCTGATTACAGAACGATCCCCCTAAAGTCAACAAAAAAACAAATTGACCCTGTTTACTTTGCTTAATGCATAATTCTGGTGTTATTGTGGATGATTCAGCAGCACACTTTGTTTCAAAATAATTTTTTGACCTTATTCTGTCTTTGAATTGTTAATATATGTGGGTAGGGAAAATGATGTTATGCTTTAGCCAAAAAGCTGTGACAATATTTTAGGCTACTTTTATAATATCATAAATAGTCTTGGTAATTTAATGCAGGTCACTTTAATAGTCTAGGAAATGATTATAGATTTGGTAAAGCTTTGAAGTTTGAATATGATCCTCTTAAAGATAAATCATTATTTTTGTCCCTACCAGATAAAGGTTCAAATATCATCCTATTCACAATCAACCACAATCTTGCATTCAGGTGTGGCTTTATTTTGTCATAGAATGGCGACTTTTTTTGATCCAATCAGTTCTGGATGAATACAGTTCTTAGTCTGCATTTTATTCCTAATGGAATATTAAGTTTCATACAAAAGTACATCAGTAAATGGGTGTGGGATGTCATTTTTGTTAACTCTAAATGCCATGCTTAAACGTGATAGCTTATGAATTAGTTCTTGAGATTTGAACCCACTTCTTTGTTACCAGCCCAGATCTGATCCAGATTGACTTAATTTTGTGGGAATCAAGGAACTGATGCATTATTATAACACATGGATATAAAACAATATAACTATGATAGTTGACATGATGTAGTTAAGACATGGTAGTTGATCATGTCTTAATATAACTAATGGATAAATACTCCATTAGTATATATTCAGACAGAAGCCACATAGTTTGACAATGTGCTTGCTGCTGGTTTTAGTTCAGAGTCAATGTCTTTCACCTTTTGCCTTTTATTTGCCTCCTGAATGTGAGCTTTGTCATTAATCTAATGTATGCATGCAAATCATTTAGTCTGTCCCACTCGTCTCTGTCTGTCTCTTATGCACTTTCCTTCCCAGTGTATCTCCCTTGCCCGATCTTCAAGCAAAGCATTTAAATAAGGAACAGGCCCTAGATTATGTTCCTAAAGGGACTCATGATGTTTCTCTGTTTAATCTCGCTGCAGGTTCTCTGGAGTTGCTCCCTCCAATCTTGGCAATAATACTAAGCTGGTGGAGTGGATGCCACAGAATGACCTGTTGGGTAAATATACATCTTATCTCTCTGTTCCTTTACTCAGTCACACGTTTTTTAGTTATGGGAAATTACTTAGAAACTGTGGCTTGTAAACTGACAGCTACACATAATAATTTGAAGTAGCTCAACTTTACACAAGCTAGCAGTTAGCTACACTACAAGCTGCTAATAAAAATACAATGAAGCTGTCTGAGGGAAAATAGCAAATGATTCATTTAGAAATGTATAGTTATCATAATTCAGTTAACAATTTAAAAAGAATAAATGTGTTAGGAGGTTTTTGTTACTGTTTAGAGTAATTATTCATTCTCATTTTGCATTATGTGAGACAGAACGAGTGAATGTTTTAATAAAGCGAGTTTTTGATTATGTCCTCTTTTCCTTTTCAGCTGTAAATGTGTTTGCAGTGCAAACAAAAGAAAGGGAGGGGGGATGGTTTGTAGCACTGAACAGCCAATAGTTAACAAAAAAATGCTTGTTAGTGTAAATCTGCAACTGAAAACATTTTTTGAAAACAAGGTACCGTTATGCTACTGAAAACTGCAGTAAAGTTAAAAGCATTGTTTTTTTTTAAACACTGGTTTAAAGAAATGGATTTGAACTTTGAACCTTCCCTCTGTGTGTGTGTGTGTGTGTGTTTGTGTGTGTGTTCGTCCTCCACACTGCTCTTTGCAGCATCTCTTAGGATAATGTCTCTGTTGTATTGCAGGACACAAAGCCTGTCCGTGTGTTTGTTTGTGTGAATGAGTTTCTGTCTAATTGTTCACCATGGGCTTGAGGTCACAGAGGACCTTTCTGTATGTCACTCCTTCTTTTCTGTCCCTCTTACTGTCTTTTGACCACCTCACTTCCTGTTCTCTGATGGCCAGAACAATGCATCCTGTGCTTTGGTCTTTAATGGCCCCCTTATCCTGTCAGATATTATTTCAAGAATAATGGCTGATGCACATAATGGTGAAAAGGCCCAAGGCGTTATTTCTTAAAAGCTTTAGCTGTTAAACACACAAGAACATGCTCATATCATGTTGCCCTACTGAGCTCAAATTCAGCTGGTTAAAAGACAAGTTTTAGGGTGAAGCTCTTTCACAGAACTTTAGAATCTTAACAATTGATGTGTGTGTGTGTGTGTGTGTGTGTGCAGATCCCTTTGCCCTAAGCTAATTCACCCCAAAAAAATATTCTGTCATTGCATACCTCCCTTGCCCGATCTTCAAGCAAAGCATTTAAATAAGGAACAGGCCCTAGATTATGTTCCTAAAGGGACTCATGATGTTTCTCTGTTTAATCTCGCTGCAGGTTCTCTGGAGTTGCTCCCTCCAATCTTGGCAATAATACTAAGCTGGTGGAGTGGATGCCACAGAATGACCTTCTGTCAAATAATGACAGAAAAATATTCTGTCATTATTTGCTTGTGTCGCTCTAAATCAGTATTTTAAAAACAAAATTAGAATTGTAAACCGTCTTCTCACTTCTCATTCATTATAAGTTG